>CABHPQ010159488.1:0-15823 GCA_902168405.1 Peromyscus aztecus
GCACTGAGCATATATCACTCATCCTCACAATGATTGTGCAAGAGACACATGTTTCTTTGTAAAAGGGGGCAAGTGGAGGAGGACTGGAGTGAAAGCGGCTTCTGGACAACTGCTACAATCATGGACTCACAACAACTTTGGCTGCCACAGAAAACCAAGACAGTCAATATGCCAGCATGGACAGGGAAGGCATATGAGTCCCCACCCTTAGCTGGGGAACTACGGATAGTGAGGAGTGTGGGAGTCCTTTTCTTTAGGGTCTGGTCCCTGGTAGGGTGACCAGGCTCCAGTAGTTAGTCCCACACCCATGCACTAATAGGACTTAATGGGTTATATATATATAAAAAACAAAACAAAACAAAACAAAACAGAGCACATGAACTAGGAGGGAAACATGGTGAGGAGAGCTTGGAGGAAAAACGAGGATGAATATGATCAAAATACAAAAATACACTAAATGCACGTCCTAGTTAGGGTTTCTATTGCAATGAAACACCAGGACCAAAAGCAAGTTGGGGAGGAAGGGGTTGATTTGGCTTACACTTCCACATTTTAGTCTATCATTGAAGGAAGCCAGGACAGGAATCTGGAGGCAGAAGCTGATGCAGAAGCCAGCGAGGGGTGCTGCTTACTGGCTTGCTCATCATGGCTTGCTCAGCCTGTTTTTTTTTTTTTTTTTTTTTACAGAGTTACTCAGGCTATCAAGAGACTTGATGCCCACCACAGACCTGAAACTAAATGGTAATGGAATGGTAAAAGCACAAACATCTGAGCCAGTTTTCTTACACGAAATAGGAATATCATCTCACCTTCACCACAGATCCAAGTTTCAAAGAAACATGGCAATTCAAGATGCTGCAGAGAGACCCATCATTTGATGGGCAGCTGCGTCATGCTGCAGGAGAAGCAGAGGCTGGGTGAATCTCCACAGCAGAGTGCCTGACTGACATTAGATGGCATCTCCCTTTCTCATAAAAGTCGGTACACCACAAATACCCTTTATTTTAGTAAAGATTCCCAATAGCTTGCTATCTGCTATAAACTCAGCCTCACAATTGTGCAAAAGTAAACTAATTGTGCCCACGAGCAACCAAGACAACTGTTCTCTTACAAGTGGCTCCACTAAAAAGCTGCTATTTTCCCTGTCCCCCCCGGGGACAGGGTGACTCAGCAGGCAAAGTGCTTACCACCCAATGGTGCGGATCCCTGGAACCTCCTAAAAGCTGAGCCAGTGTGGCAGCCCTCCTGGGGTCCTCAGCACACTAGGAGGTGGAAACTGGATCCCCAGAAAGCTGGCTGACTGGCTAGACAAATCAGCAAGCTCTAGCACTAGGAAGACACCTCGCCTTAATATATGAAGTGAAGAGTGATGGAGGCGATCCAGAGTCAGCCCCCTGCCTCCACATGCGTGTATGTACACAGCAGTACACACGTGTGCCAACACGAACAGAAACAAAGCCGGTGGTGGTGCACACCTTTAATCCCAGCACTCAGGAGGCAGAGGCAGGTGGATCTCTGAGTTCGAGGCCAGAGTGGTCTACTGAACTAGTTCCAGGACAGCTAGGGCTTCACAGAGAAACCCTATCTTAAAAAATCAAAACAAAGAGCAGCGAGCGCCCCAGAGATCCTGTGTCTGTGTCTTGCTTCAACAGTGTTTGGACGGAGCAGACCCGGGGGCTCCCTTTGTTAGCTTCCATCCGCCTTTCATTGTCTCCAGTTGCAGCCTCTGGGACCATCTCCTCGCCGCCTTCAGCTACTAGGACCAGCCAGCATCGTCTCTTCGAGGTTAGCTCCATACTGCATATCAGCCATGAGCTCCCAAGTTCGTCAGAATTATTCCACCAAGTGGAGGCTGCAGTGAACCACCTGGTCAACTTGCACCTGCGGGCCTCCTACACCTACCTCCCTTTGGGCTACTATTTTGATCAGGATGATGTGGCTCTGGAGGGTGTAGGTCACGTCTTCCACGAATTGGCCCAGGAGTAGCGTGAGGGCGCTGAGCGGTTGCTCAAGATGCAGAATGATCGCGGTGGCCCCGCACTGTTTCAGGATGTGCAGAAGCCATCTCAAGATGAGTGGGGTAAATCCCAGGAGGCCATGGAAGCTGCTTTGGCCCTGGAGAAGAACCTGAACCAGGCCCTCTTGGTTCTTCATGCCCTGGCTTCTGCTCGCACAGATTCTCATCTCTGTGACTTCCTGGAAAACCACTTCCTGGATGAGGAGGTGAAACTCATCAAGAAGATGGGCAACCACCGATCAACTTCGGGAGGGTGGCTGGGCCTCAGCCAGCACAGACCGATGTGCCCCCGCCATCTCTGGGCGAGTACCTCTTCAAGAGGCTCACTCTCAAGCATGACTAGGAGGCCTCACCTTCCAAGGGGCTCCCTCCTCTGCTCTGCACCAGCCAGCCTCAGGACCTTCACCTGAACCTCCAGGCAGCTTTGTAACTGCTCTGGAGCCCCTCCCAAGTCTTGGGACCAAGTGAAAATAAAGCATTTTGAAATAGCAAAACAAAACAAAACAGAACAAAACAAACAAATAGAAACATATATATTCGAGTACACCTATATATACACACATATATACTCGAGTACATATATACTCGAGTACACCTCATACATATGCAAACACAAAAAGTTAACTCTTGAGAAACTCTGTAAAACTAGACAATTTAATCTCTGTATATATTTACCACTTTTTGTCCCTGTGACCAAAAAAAAAAAAAAAAGAAAACCAAAACCAACGGATCGAAGACTGATTTTCTCTCACAGTGTCAGAGTTTCAATCCTTGATCAGCAGCCATCTGAAATGGAGAGCAGAGCGCAGCAGCATGTGACAAAGGAAAAAGAGGTAGAGACCAGGGACATCTCAAAACCCTCCCCCTCTAGTCAGGCCCGAGTCTCACAACCCGCACCACCTCCTTCTGAGAGTCAGCCGGTCAGGATCCGATCACTTCCCTCAAAGCCCCATTACTGACAGCAAGCCTTCTTGAGACAGAACATTTCAGATTCAAATCATAACATAAAACTTTAATGCCAATTAATCTGAAGACCTGTCAGGAGCAAGGCACACTTTAAGCAGAAATCCATGACTTCTGGAAGGGGACCAGAGCACACCAACCCTCACTCCCCTCACACAGGGGAAAGCTCTGAAACCTGGAGATGCCAACAGCGGAAAGAAAAGCACTGGGCACTGTTGTCACTCCAGCAACCTCCCAAGCTGACAGAACAATATTGGTGCGTACATAATGCAGGGAAATAAATAGGATTTGGGAAGCCCTGTGGGCTGGAGATGGGGCTCAATTGGTAGAGTTCTTGCCTAGCATGCTGGAAGCCCTGAGCCCTTATCCTCAACCAGGTATGATACCGCATGCCTGCAATACCAGCACTCAGAAAGCCAGAGGATCAGAAATTCAAAGTCATTCTCAGCTACCTATTGAGTTCGAAACCTGTGTTCCACAAACACATCACAGTGTGGACCCCTCATACCTGGGTGAATCCTTCCCTGCTCATCTGACAAAATGCAGGGCGGGAAAACTAGACCTTCTTTGGTCCCCAAAAACTTTCCCAGGCCATTGCCCCATAAAGCAACGATAGGCTCTCTTTCCAGAAGGATCAAGATCTTCCAGGATGGTCCATGGGGATTATTAGGAAACGGTATGAATCCAGATCTCACACCATAGACTCCCAAGTCAGTAACTGGGATCAATCCCAGAAAGTCAACTTCTTGAGAAAGTAAAACTAGGTTTGGGGTTCACACGTGTAAACAGGGGTCTTGGTTCTTTTCCAAGTCAGTCAATTAAATATAACCGCAACGCTACCCAAAAGTTTCTTGATTCTAAGTCTATTTTGGGCACTTAGTTTCTTTGCAACAAGAAAAATTTAGAAATATTCACAGGAGTCTGAAAAGGGTCGACAGTACTGAGTCATGTTGATTTCCCAGCACAAGGGAAATGTTGAGCATTGTGGATGCTTCTCAGCATCTTTTCCTGTAGAGATCACCAATCCCCTATCCTGCTCTCTTCCCTACCCTGGCGTCCAGAATATGACACGGGTCACCAGATCTCAACAAGAGCTCGCTGCCACCCTGCTGAGAAGAAATGCATGGCCAGCAACTTTCAACTCCGCTTTGTAAAGGGCCTGTAAAACCAATCCACACTTTCCCTTTGCATTAAAGGAGACCAAAGGGGCTGAGGGTGACACTGGAAAAAGTCAGGGCATGGAGGCTAGCGAAGCAATCTGGGGACTGCGGGGATCTCTTGACAACAGAGAGATATGAATGAAGTACTCAGTGGCTAAAGAGAGACTGCCCAGGGAGAGGTGCGGACAGCTTACTGGGGATAGGGGTCGGTGGGGATGAGGGGAGTCAATGCTCCTTCATGCCTCAGGAAATTGTGTGTCTCAGGTCCAGAGAAACTCGGACCACCCTGGAGGTCCCAGAGCCAGGGCAGGGTTGTGATAAGGGACTCTCACAACCCCAAATTGGGAGTCGGCCACAGGAGAGGCCAGGGGCCTCAGAGACCTTAAGCTGAGGGGTCTCTGCTTGAGACACTCCTCCCTCGACCCGGTCTCTGCCACCACTGAGCAGTCAGTCACATCCCAGCTGAAGAGGGGCTGAGGGATAGGTCTTCCCAACGGGTGGAGGTGTGGACCCTGGAGGGGCTCCTCAGCCACAGGACCCTGCACCCAGCTCCACTTAGGGACAGACACCTGCGGCAGCCAAGATGGATTTTATTTTTTTGTTTTGATACAGGGTCTCACAGTATAGCCCAGGCTGGTCTAGAATCCGCTATATAGTCGAGGCAGCCTTGAATTCATTAGCACCCCTCCTGCCTTACCCTACTTGGTGCTGGACTAGCTGACATCGACTTGAACTTGGTTCTTAATCAAATGTCAACACTAACTGCGTTTCCATAGGAAAACAGGTGAGCTCGTTTTTTTTAATAATCAGAGATATTAAAAGAAAACCAAGCTTTTTCTTTTGAGCCACCAACCAGCTCCCAAATCCTGACATGGAGATTTCTTATTAGTTACGAATGCTCGGTTTAGCTTAGGTTCGTTTCTGGCTAGCTCTTTTACCTTAAATTAACCTGTTTATCTACCTTTGCCGTGGGGCTTGTTACTTTCCTTTCCTTCTGTGTGTCTTACTTTCCTGCTTCCTCCAGTGTCTGGCTGGCTGGTGGCTGCCTGACTTCTTGCCTGGGCATTCCCTCTCTCTCCCTCGTTCTTTTTTCATTCTTCCTCCTCTTGGTTTTCTTTCTCTCGAGCCTAGATTCCTCCTCCTACTTATTCTCTCTGCTCACCAAGCCTGCCTAGCCCTCTCCTGCCTAGCTATTGGCAGTTCAACTTTTTATTTGACCAATCAGGTGCCTTAGGCAGGTAAGGTGAAACAAATGCAGCTCATTACACAATTAAACAAATGCAGCACAAACAAATGTGACACATCCTTACATCGTTAACAAAGTCAACAGAAACAAATGTAACACACCTTCACATCGTTAAAGTAATATTCTGCAGCATAAACAAATGCAGCACATCTTTGCCTAGTTAAAATAATATTCCACAACAATGGTATGTTAAATATATAACAATAAGAATAAATGTAAGTGTATAGTGAGACATATATTTGCTTTTCATTTATTCGTGTGTGTATGGTATATATACATGTTCATGTAGGCATGAGTGTGTGTGTGTGTGTGTGTGTGTGTGTGTGTGTGTGTGTGTGTGCCAGAGGAGTTCATTGATTTGGATGGGCTGGCTGTCCAGTAAGCCCCAGTGATCCTTCTGTCCCCATGCTTCTCCCCCAATGCTGGGTTACAGAAGACCTGAGTGTGAGGAATCCAAACTCAGGTCTCACGTTCGCATAGTAGACCTCATATTTACATAGTAGATCAACAAGTCATCTCCTGGGGCCGTGTTCGGTTTTTGAGCACTCAGCAGTTACTAAACACATGCCAGCTTTTCACCACTGTGCCAAAGTAACTGAAATAAGCAACTTCTGAGGTAGATTTGTTGGCTCACCTTTTGGAAGTTTCAGACTAGGGCTGGTTGGTGCTATGGTTTTAGGGGTCTATGGCAAGACAGCATCACTGTGGAGAGTTTGCAGTGAAGACAGCTGCTCATCTCACAGCAACCAGGAAGAAATAGTGACAGGAAGGTGCAGAGGACCCAGTATGTATTCAAGGACATGTCCCCAATGATCTAATGCCTTATATTAAACTCTACTTCCTAAAGGTTACATACCTCCCAAGAGTGCCATTATGTGAAGGCCAACCTTTCTTTTCTTTTCTTTTTTCTTTTTTTCTTTTTTTCTTTTGGTTTTTTGAGACAGGGTTTCTCTGTGTGTCATTTTGGTGCCTGTCCTGGATCTCACTCTGTAAACAAGGCTGGCTCTGCCTGGCTCTGCCTCCCAAGTGCTGGGATTAAAGTAGTGCACCACCGCCGCCCAGCTTGCGACCAACCTTTCAACATAAGAGCCTCTGGGAAGCATTTAAGATCATTCTTTACCCTCCTTTATGTTGCAGTTGGGAATTTAATCAATTACTAAATGACAAACTTGTCCATACCCACTTTTCCTCTCTCAATCCAGTCAGAAAGCCTCTTTAACATAAGCCCCATCACATACCACACACCGTATAACACACATTTAGTTTCACTTATTTACTGTGCGCACACCACGTAAGCATGGCATGCCAGAGGACAACTTTGCAAAGTCGGTTCTCCTTCCATCTTTCCATGGCTGTGAGGCTCCAACTCAGGACATCAGGGTTCCATAGCAAAAAGCGTCATCTCGCCAGCACAACATATATAATTTATTACCAACACAGCAACAGGAAGTCCTTCAAGATTCCCAGACGTAGGTTGTGGGTATAGCCAGTGATACAGTACTTGCCTAGCAGGAGACCTGAGGTTCTAACCCCAGCACTGTTTTATCAAGCAACTGATTGATTTAAGTTTCTAACTACAACATTTAAGGAGCCAAAACTGGGTTTTTATGATTCAGTTTTCCCTCCTCAAAAAAAAAACCCTATTCTTCTGTAAGGTCTGTATTCTTTTAAACCCCTGAAAGCAAAGGTAACCAATATTTCTGGGCACAGGTGACAGGCAAGAGTTTTGGTTTGGGGTTGTGCCCTTTGCAACACACACCAATTCTCAACTTGCAGCCGAGCTGCAGTCTATCATAACCTGCAATGTGGACATTTGCTATGAATGGATAAGAACGGACTCTGGGTTTGTGAACTCTATCCTGTGAGCCCTTGAAATGAGCATTCCCAAGGGATCCCAATACTGTCCACTTACCACCCCTTTCCTCGATCTGCCTCTGAGCAGGGTAGGTGCACCAGGGTGGGGGCTGGAACTCTGCCGGGACTGGGCCAGGGGAGCTAAAGCACCTGCCTTTCCAGTTATGATGCTACTTCCGGCTCAGTACTGCCAGCAATCAGTCCCTTTCTGTGAGACTTGGCTTTTTCAACTGTAAAGCACAACTGCTCTAATGTCTTATAACTCAAATTTCAAATGCTTGCAGTCTAGCTTCTCAGATGAGAAATTAAGGGCTCCAGCACAGGGAAAAAATGCTTTAAGACCCTCCTATGTGCAGCAAGAATAGTATTGTTTGAATCTTATCTTTTTTTTTTTTTCTTTTTGGTACTCAGGGAATTTCATCTGGCATGCCTATTTTGATACAAAAACATCTGCTTCCTATTTTGGATGTTGGGTGTGTGCTTATGTGAAATAGACTATTCTAATTTGTATTTCATTATTCAGAAAATATTTGCTAAAGATGAAAATGATCCACCTTCACCTTACTAAAGCATTTCAACGGTGCTCTTATACTCAAGCCTTGTTTAGATTTTGCAGAGAAGCAAAAGAACTGTCTGAGGTCAAGTGATTTGTCTTCAGAGAAAAGGAAGCAGGAAAGGGAAGTGTGTATCTGGTGAGATGGCTTAGCAGGTATGTGACCTTCAGCCAACCCCAACAGCCTGTGTCCGGTTCCTGAGTCCCATAAGGGGGCAGGAGAAAACCAACTCCCAGGAGTTGTCCTCTGAGCACCACCTGCGCCACAGCATGGACACACCCATACTGTTTTGATATAAAAATGAAGCCAGGTAGAGTGGTGTGAGACTATAACCCCAGCATCAGGGATGGAGGCAGGAGGATCAAGAGTTTAAGGCTTTCCTTAGCTACACAGTGACATGGTGGCTAGCCTGGGCTACATGACACGATTTCTCAAAAATCAATAAGACAGTGATTCAAGTAGTAGCTAACTGTTTACTAACCAGGCATCTAGTGTGAGCAGGAGGCAATTTCATGGAGGAGCACTGGCATCATAACAGCAATCCATTCATTTTCGAAAGTATCTTTAAAACTTTCTAGATGAGAGCTAACACGTCACGCTGACTACTACATGCCAGGCACTGCTCTAACTAGACATGCTCACCACTCATTGGATCCTCACAAACCCTCCTGGGAGGACACCGTGTCACCAGCCCGATTTTACAGAAGAGGAAACTGAGGTCAAGTCACTTGCTCAAGGCCCAGGTCTTAGTTAGCTACTGTGCTAGTTACTGGATGACCAAGCCTGTAGGTGGAGATTCTGATAAATGAATGTCGAATCTTCCAGAACTATTCAAATTACTTAACAAGCCTCTACAATACCTGACGCCATTGTGCTGAGCTAGTATTTCCTAAAGCAAGTTCATGGTTTTGATAAGAGTCTGGAAGACTGGGGGGCAGGGGTGGGGGAACCTTCCTTGAGACTTACAGAGGTTCTGTGAATAGTCACAGGTAAGATAGTCACTGAATTTTCCTTGACTCAGCTGTGCCAGCCATACTTACCTCTGAGAATCCTCTTGCCCTTATGCCAACCCACACCTTCTATAATGTCTATTAATATTCTGTGTTAAGGCAGGCAGGCTTTCTAGGTGAGAAATGATAAACACGATGCTATTCTCTGCTAAGTTGTGCACTAACATTTCTAAAGCTTGTTTCAGTGTTCTGTAACTTACCAACATCAACTAGTTAACGATAGAAGGGAATTCAGTGGAAGGCCTGACTTCAGAACTCAGGCTAATCTTTTTTTTTTAAAACAATTTATTTATCTTTATTTTATGTGCATTAGTGTATGCATGTATGTCTGTGTGAGGGTGTTAGATCTTAGAGTTACAGACAGTTGTTAGCTGCCATGTGGGTGCTGGGAATTGAACCCGGGTCCTCTGGTAGAGGAGTTGGTGCTCTTAACCACTGAGCCACCACTCCAGCCCCAACTCAGGCTAATCTTAACCACCATTCTGCAAGGCCATCTTGGCACAGAATGACAGCTAGATACCTTCCTGGACTTGAGATGTACACTATCCCATAATGTGATGCCCCCTCAGTTTGGCTACAAATTCTTTTACCTCAAAATTCTACTTGTTCTCTAGGGCAAGTCCCCTCATCCCAAGCACACATCTCCTCCTAGTCCCCACAACTAACTGTTATAATTGTCCACATCCAACTACTGTTTTCCTTGGTACTCACAGTCTACCTTTAATTCCAACTGAGTGGCTGATCTTAGAACCCACAGCTAAATGTGCCTGATACTGCTGTGCTCATTGGAATTCCGGTGTCTGTATTTATTCTTTCTCTGTGCTACTAGAACTATGGTTGTTATAGCAGTGTCAGTGTAGGAGGTGAGCATTTAGCTGAAGAGGTCAAACTGACTTGACATACAGGAAACAATGTACAAAGTACAAAATAATACAAGTTCAAGTCAGGCAAGGAAAATCGAAAAGAACTTGGGCTGGATTAGAAAGACAATTGAGAGTACAGGGGACCTAGAATGTGGCAGGCAGGCAAATATGCAGGGACCAAGACTCTGAAACAGGATGGCCAGGCATATGCTAGGGACATAATCCCCCCAGTTCTTAACTCATAACTGGCTAGGGTGCACAGAGTTTGCTAGTATGCTAGCTTTTGCCACCAAGACCAAAACCAAACAAAAACCAGGAGAAAATGAACTTGTGAGGACACGTTTATTTCAGCCTGTGGTTTCCGAGACTTTAATTCCACGGATGCATGGCCCTACTGCTTTAGGCAGCCTCACATAGAAATGACAATTGGAAGCAGAAGTTATTCACCTTATGCTGTCAGAAACCAATCAAGTCCAAATGTGCCTTGCAAGGCTACACCCCTAATGACTTACGTTCTTTCTACAAGGCCCCACATTTTAAAGGTCCCATCACCAACCAACAGAACCATGAATAGGACCACGCCTTCAACATATTTACCTGTAGAGGTCATTCGAGATCCAAACTATAGCAGGTGGAGAGGAAGGTATGAAGAGAGACTGGAGGCTCATGTTCTTGTCCTCCAAAAGGTGGCAGGTGTGACTTATTGTCAACTTGACTGGATTTAGAACCACCTAGGGGACATAATTCTAGGCATATGTATATCCAGTAGGACAAGACCCACTGTTTTAGTTAGGGTTTCTATTGCTGTGAAGAGGAACCATGACCATGACAACTCTTATAAATGAAAACATTTAATTGGGGTACTGGCTTACAATTCAGAGGTTCAGTCCATTATCATCATGACAGGGAACATGGTGGCAGTGCACCCCCACAATGATACACTTCCTCCAACAAGGCCCCATCTACATCAACAAGGCCCTACCTCCTAACAGTGCTATTTCCTTTGGGGGCCATTTTCTTTCAAACCACCACACCCACCCTTAACATAGGCTGGGTGCCCTGACTGTATTCAAAAACAAAAAACCAAACCAGGGCAAGAGAGCATGGTGTGCAACGACATTCATCCCTGCTTCCTCACTGTACATGCCATGTGACCAGTCACTTTTGTGCCTCTGCACCATAACAGGCAAAGCCAGCCCTACCTGAAGTTACTTTTGTCAAGTATTTTACTACAGTAATGAGAAAAGTAGCCAATACAATGAGGGAATTAACACACCCCACCCCAGCCCTGTTGAAATCCAACTCAGCAAGCATCACTCATACCTGGTAGGCAAATGCTCTACCACTGAGCTACATCCTTAGCACTAAAACTGCTTTGTTCTGCCTCACCACACATAGCAATGAGGTCAAATCCTGCTGGCTCTGCTATTTGTGTGACCTTGCAAAACTCACAATCTCCACACCTGTTTCCTCATCTGAAAAGTGGGACAATGGTACTAGTATTTCATAAGGAATTATACAGATAATTGTTATCAACAATTAACTGTCTGGCAAGAGAATGTTCAGAGCTCTTTGTTTTTTGTTTGTTATTTGGGACAGGGTTTCTCTGTGTCGTCTTGGCACTCACTCTGTAGAACAGACCGGACTTGTATACACAGAGATCTGCCTACCTCTGCCTCCTGAGTGCTGGGATTAAAGGTGTGTGACACCTTTAAAGTGTATACTCAGAGCTTTAAAGTGCTTTATCATTCCATGGCACTGTACAGGGTAAAGGAAGTTGCTTTGAGAACGATGTGTTTAGCTGGCTTTTCAAGAAGCCGGCAGACAACCTGACTTGATTACAGACTGCTCTAGCTGGTCCTCCACAGTACTGCCACTGCCACCTGAGGCCCAAATATTTCCAGTGCTTGTGTGATTGGTAGCTATGACCTAGTCATCTGGGTAAATTCAGGGCACTTTCCAAATGTTTACTTCTTTAGGACTAGAAAAATGTCATCTTCTGCAGAAAATATAGAAGGACATCCATACTGAATGAAAGAGAATGAAACTCTCCTTTATAGCTCAGAAATTTTTTTTTAATGCAACTTGTGTCTGGAGACATAGGTCAGTTGTTAGCATGTTTGTCCATCAATCATGCAAAGCACTGGGTCTAATCCACAGAACCACATACAACTATGCACAGTAGATCATATCTGTAATGCTAGTACTTGGGAAGTTGAGGCAGGAGGATCAGAGGTTCAAAGTCATTCCAACTACACAGCAAGTTCCAAGTTTGAGGCCAGACTGGGAAACATGGAACACCACCAACCTTTCTAAAAAACAGTCTAAAAAGGAAGAGGAGAGGGAAGAAGAGGAGGCAAGACAAAGTGCAAGGATTAAGATAAATCACAATGTATTTCCTTACTTCTTTCCCAAAGTTTGTTACAGACAAAAATCAAACTAAACTTTAAAGGAAAAAGTTAGAGGAATATCAGCATGATATAGGAGGAGAATGTGAACCAAGTCAGTGATATGTATCTGTGAAAATACCAGAATGCAACCCATTACACGGTACATCACCAACAGAAATGTCCAGTAACCAGAGATCCAAGAAACAGTAAGGGTAGGAAGGCCTCCCTGGTTAGTCTGTCTTGGGTTCCAGGTCCTGGGGTCAGTCTGGATGTTCCTCTCATTTCAGCCTGTCCAAAGGTGCATAACCTCAGTAATGAGTTTGCTTAGGCCATGATTCTCAACAACAGGGAAGCATATGGAAATGTTCGAAAAAGTCAATGTTGTGGAAGGCATCCTATGAGCTTAACAGCCATTACTGTCTTCATCAGAGCTGCTGAGACTACTCAAAGGCCATTACTGTCTTCATCTGAGATTCTAGTCACTCTTTGCTATACCTTTCTGCCAGCTGGAATTCTACACCAGGGCTATGTTCTCCTGGTTAGGCTTAGGTTATAGAGTATATATAGTGTGGACGTCGCCTTCTATGCTCAGATTTTCTGGTAGTGTGGCTGCTTTGGGTCACCCACCGTCCTTGAAGTAAGCCCGATAAACTCAGTGGCTCACCAAGCTGGACTTTGGGGTGGAATTATTACTTTGGTCCACTGTTGGTGCCTTCTCCAGGATGAGATGTTTTTCATGCCTGTGGTGGTATTGTGTTCCCCAAAATACTGTGCACTCTAATAAACTTATCTGGGGTCAGAGAACAGGACAGCCACAATGTTAAACATGAGGATAGGCAGTGGTAGCATACACCTTTAATCCTAGCATTCCAGAGACAGAAATCCCTCTGGATCTCTGTGAGTTCAAGGCCACATTGGAAATGGCCAGGCGTGCTAACACACGCCTTTAATCCCAGTAGACCAGCCTTTAATCCCAGGGAGTGGTGGCAAAGAGCAGAAAGGTATATAAGGCGTGAGGACCAGAAACTAGAGGCATTTGCCCTGGAGAGGCATTTGGCCTGGAGAAGCATTTGGGCTGGTTAATCATTCAGGCTTCTAGCAGCAATTCAGCTGAGAGTCATTTGGATATGAGGACATAGAGGCTTCCAGTCTGAGGAAGCAAGACCAGCTGAGGGTCCGGCAAGGTGAGATAGCTGTGGCTTGTTTTGTCTCTCTGACCTTCCAGTGTTCGCCCCAATACCTGGCTCAAGTTTGATTTTATTAATAAGACCTGTTAAGACTCATGCTACACATGCCTCTACAGCAGAAGTTCACTCGACACTCAGAAATTTTCAAGGTATGCTGGGAGCCTCTCCTGAGACCGAGAACCAAACATGTAGTCTTGTATATGAGAATCCTGAGGCCAGAGAAAGAATTGCCAGAAGCAGGGCCAGGCCACCTGACTCCCAGGCTCCTTTCTTGTATTTCTAGGCTTTGGTTACAAAGGCTGCCATGTTTTAAGAATTTCCTTCTTCCCATTCTCCCATTCACAGGTAGACTTGGTAACTGCTCTTGACTCTCTGCCAAGCTGGTTCTGACAGAATAAGAGGCATCCTGAAAACACAATCCCCACACAACAGACTAAAAGTGGCTGGTTTAAACTTGCTATTTTGAAAATGTATTAAGGGACTGGTGAAATGACCTGTTTCCAGCACCTGTGTAGGGAGGGTTATACCCACCTGTAATTCCAGCTCCAGGGAATTCAATGCCCTCTTCTGGACTCCGTAGGCACCTGCACTCTTGTGCATATATTTACACACATATACACAAACGACAAAAATAAATCTTAAAGGTAGAGCAACTTACAGAGCATGATCAAATCTGGGTTTTAAAAAGCTCATACAGTTTTTGTTTTGTCTTATTACACATACACACACACACACACACACACACACACACATATTTTAAAAAAGCTCATAATATTTCCATATACTCTGTTCCTTTAAGAGCCTGATAATAAGTGTGGTGCAGTGTGGTGTATCATCGAGTCATCTTGATAACAAGCTGTCAGTAACTCAACAATCAAAAGGAACCAACTAAGAAATCCATGAATATATGTGTAGCTCACCTAATTTTCAAAGTCAGTTTCACAAATTCTCTGGTTTTCTTCAGAAGCAGCCCCAATCACACTTCCAGAAAATTGATCCTAAAACTCATAGGAAATTAAATTTGAATCTCAGTAAATGTACCCTGGGAGGCTTGTTTTTTGAGATACCGAGGAATCAAATCTCCAGACAAAATTATCTTGGGTCTTGTGAGCTCTGAGAATAAATGCAATGAATGCATATGACCTTTATCTAATTTTAATAAATAGGATGTTTTACATGTAAAGTTACAACTCAACATACCCTAGGTACCTAATTTGTCCCAGAGTATATTAGTTACTGTTTTGTAAAAATAAATAAATCAGTGCTTAAATGACAAACATTTATGATCTGTTTCTGTGGCTTTGCTGGGTAATTTAACTCAAAGTCTCATGAGGCTGTAGTCAATGTCAGCGAAGGTTGCGGTCATCTAAGATGTCCCTAGTACTGGAGGACCTGCTTCCAGGGTGGTTCCCTAACATTTCAGTTGGCAGGCACTCTGCTTCTGACCCCTTAATCCTCTCCATGGAACTGCCTGGGTAGCCTCAAAATTCAACAGCTGGCTGCTGTGGGATGTTCTGTATGGCAAATGTGTTGCTAATAAAACACTGATTGGCCTGTGGCTAGGCAGGAAGTATAGGCGGGACTAACAGAGAGAATAAAAAGAACAGGAAGGCAGAGGGAGGCTCTGCCAGCCACCGCCAGGACAAAAAGCATGTAAAGATGCCGGTAAGCCACGAGCCATGTGGCAAGGTATAGATTTATAGAAATGGATTGATATAAGATATAAGGACAGTTAGCAAGAAGCCTGCCACGGCCATACAGTTTGTAAGCAATGTAAGTCTCTGTGTTTACTTGGTTGGGTCTGAGCGGCTGTGGGACTGGCAGGTGAAAGAGATTTATCCTGACTGTGGGCCAGGCAGGAAAACTCTAGCTACAGCTGGCTTGCCTCAAAGTGAGTGATTGAGGAGAGAAACAGGAAAGAGCAATGTCTTTTAATATCCCCTTCTGTCTATATTCGTTTGATGCCTCAGATTTCGGGTACCCAAGAAGGAAACTGAAGCTGCATGTCTTCAAGAGAAATGTATCCAAGAACGTGTACAGAAATGTAGAGCAGCAGCCAGCCAGAGCATTAGCTTTCTACTTGTTGTGATGCACCAGGGGCCCACTACACTACACTGTTTTCTTCTCCTTCCTTTTTTCTCTCCCACACCAAGTATCTACCCACGCCCAGATGTGTACTCACATTTTTTCTTTCCTAGACAATCCAAGGTAAAATAATATTTAGTATTCTATCCCTACCTAAGAACTACATAATCAAAATAAAAATGGTAACATGTCTGCAATACATAATACATTTACATATATACAATGTGCACATATGCATATCAATGTGTACATTACACATATATAAACATATATACAATACACATAAATAATAATTCTTTTATTGTTGTTTCCACCTAGTGGATGAAAATGTTATGAAAGAGGATTAAAAAAAATAAAAATGTTTAATTCAAAGTCAGCAAGATGGCAGCAGGTAAAAGTGATTACCACCAAGCCTGACCACCTCAGATTGATCCCAGTACCTGTATGTTTAAAGGAGAGAACCAACTCTTTTTTTTTTTTTTTTTTTTTTTTTT
>CABHPQ010159488.1:15923-43940 GCA_902168405.1 Peromyscus aztecus
CCAGGCTGGCCTCGAACTCACAGAGATCCGCCTGCCTCGGCCTCCCGAGTGCTGGGATTAAAGGCGTGCGCCACCAACGCCCGGCGAGAACCAACTCTTGCAAGCTGTCTTCTGACTACAACAGGTGTGGCCCCCTCTAACACAAAAGAATAAATAAATAAGTGTAAATAATAAAAAAATTTAATATTTATTTCAGGCTGGTAAACTGGCTCAGCATTAAGAGTATTTGCTACTCTTGTAGAAGACCTAGGTTCTTGTCCTCAGCACTCATGTGGCTGCTCACAACCAATTCTAACTCCAGTTACACACACACACACATACACACATACTTGCATCCGTGTGCGCACAGACATTAAGTGGCCCCCCTAGTGGCCGCTTCCTCTAGCCAGGCCCCATCTCCTAAGATTCCACAAACTCCCCAAACAGGAGCAGTGACCAAATGTTCCAACAAGAAGCCCTGTGGCACACTTCATTGCTTCCACATTTTCTGATCCTGAGATGACAAGACAGTAAACTTGGATTAGAATAATACTGCAACAGGTCTAAAATTAACAAAGGAAAGCCTGACCGTAAAGAGCTTGTTTAAGCATTATACCAGGATTTTTACATGAGATTTGGCCTCTGCAATTCTTTAAAATGTTTCTTCTCTTAAGATAAAGCAGTGTAGAAACCCATGGTGATCCTACCTAGACCCTAGAAGTAAAAAAAGAAAAAAAAAAAGAAGAAGAAGAAGAAGAGTATTCAGGTGCTTTTAAAATGAGGGAGGAGGAGCTGGGGAGATGGCTCAATGGTTAGAGCACTGGCTGCTCTTGCAGAGGATCCAGGTTTGTTTCCCAACACCCACATGGTGGCTCACAATCACCCTTAACATTGTTCAGGGGATCCAATGCCCTCTTCTGGCCTCTGCAGTTACCAAGCATGCACATGGTGCAAACATGCAGGCAAAAGATTCATATACATGAAACAAAACTCTAAAAATCTTAAAAACAAAATCAAAACTAACAACAACAAAAATAACACACCCAGGGAAAGGAGGTGGATCTGGTGAAGGGATGCTCTCCTAAAATCCATAACAGCACAGTAGATTTGGAGAATGCACAGACTCCTCAGATCATCTAGATAGCTAGGTGTGGTAGAGCATGCCTGTAATCTGAGCAGTAAAGGCAGATGGAGCTCTGAGTCTGAGTCCAGCCTAGTCTACATAGTGAGTTCCAGGTCAGCTAAGCCTACACAGTGAGACCTGTCTCCAAAAACAGACAAACAAGAAAAGTGTAAGAAATAATCTTGGCTCCAGTGTCTGCAGCAGTCACTAGGAAAAGTGTTTTCACTGTACTGCACAGAACTCCCCAGAACCTAGCAATTTGTCCCTCCTCTCACCTTCAGAGCTGTGAGCCTCCCGCAGAGATAACAAAGGACCAGAAGGCAGAAAGGTACAGAATGCTAGTGTGAGCAATGTTTTCCTACCAAATCATGTATTTACACATGCACACATATTTCTAGGTTCTTCCTCCCACCCCCAAGGAAAACATTTCCTTTGTTTTCAGGCTGAATCTGCAAAGATGCCCAAATCACTAGGTAACTGTAACCTTACATAAATAGAACCAATAAGAACCTGGAATAGTTACTGAGTCTGGATTAGTATTAGATTGCTAGCAAATAGCTTAATACGTTGCTTCTTGCTTCAAACTGTAATAATTTAGATGTGAAAGTTACTCATTTCTGATGAAAATTCTGGAATTCATTACAATTGAATAAAATAATATTTATTGTTTTTTTCCTTGTGACATAACATCATTTAGTTTTGCTAGCTCTCCAAATGACACAGTTGCAGAACCTCTTTCAGCTGGCCTTGCCTGAAAACAATAAAAACAAAAGATATTAGATATAGATAAGCCCCGCCCAGCACAACCCCAATCATGTTATGCATAATAAAATATACCCTAAGTTAATCAGCAATGGACAACAAACAGAAACACAAACCCTCTAAGAAAAGTGATGCCTTAGTAACACTACCTGAGAGTCATGGTATTTCCATCCTATCATGTGGTAGATCTGGTATGTGGCAGGTATGGAACCATCTTCATTTCTGTACATTTCTAAAAAGACATACTCGGTTAAACTCTGGAAACAATCAGGTGAGAAGAAGTACCCACTCAATAACAATCACCTACTTCAAAGAGAAATGGGTACTAGGATAGCTGCAGGACTGAGAATGAATGCCTCACCCAGGAAGTCTTAACACAGAAAAGCAACATGATGGAAACAAGAGCTGTTTGGAAACAGATACAGAGATATAGGCTCCGTGTTTTGAAAGGAAAAAAAACCATGAAGTCTGACAGTACCTTACAAGAAGAACTAGCACCGTGGAGCAAACACCACTCAGCACAAACCCCTCCGTGAGTGCAGGTACAAAGAGTGGGTGGCTCACCTCTGTAAACCGCTGCAGCTGCCAGCATCGTGTCTCGGTGCAGCAGAGCTTTTCTGTTCCAAGAACAGTTGCTCTCACCCATACCTAAAAATAGACGACAGTTTGAGAAAATACTGCAAATACCCTGGCAGCTCAGTATAAAGACATGATACATCTTATCTTATCCAACAGCGTGCCTATCCTCAGTCTCATCCACCTTTAGATTATAGCGAGGCTGCTTACTGACTGGAGCAAAACTGCTTGAAGCCTCTTCATTATTAAGTCAGGTAAGAAATTCTTAGGAAGGAAGCCCCAGGATGCTCCTTTCCACAACAGCCACAGTCTATAGTAAGACAGCTCAGCAAATGCCACTAGACTCTAGATGGGTCATAAGCATTGACAAGTGCCTTTCAAAGAAAACCACATCTTATACCCCTTCTAGCTGTGACGCTGTGACAATGCCTCCCTCCTTGTAAGCAGCACATATAATTACAAGAGCGAAACTTAGAAGAGGGCTGGCTGTAGGACTCATTAGATATGACCAAAGCCATGTCTTCAAATTTTGTGATATTTTACTAACACTAGGTTTAAAAATTATGTGCGTTCCCCAAAGAGACACTCTTTTTTTTTTATTAAGAGATTTTTCTATTCATTTTACATATCAACCAGATTCCCCTGTCCTCCCTCCTCCCACAACCCCACCCTTCCCCCCAACTCACCCCCCAATTCCCACCTCCTCCAAGGCAAGGTCTCCCAAGGGGAGTCAGCAAAGCCTGGTACATTCATTTGAGGCAGGTCCAAGCCCCTCCTCCCTGCACCAAGGCTGTGCAAAGTCAGAGACACTTTTCTTAGCATTTTAAAATTAATCTTCCGACCTCTTTCCTTATTTGAAAATTTCAAACTCTTTCTCAGTTGTTTCGAATGGTCAGAAGGCTATTTATTGACAATTATTATTGTAGAGCTAGAGAGACAGCTAGGTGGTACAGTGCCTGCCTAACATGTTCAAGAGGCTGGGGATATGAATTAATGGATACAGTGCTTACTGTATAGCCATAATCTCCAGCACACGCACAAAAAGCCAAGTGTACTTGGTACTCGGGAGGCAGAGGAAGGAGGATCTCTGTGAGTCTGAAGCAAGCCTAATCTACAGAGTGAGTCCCAAAGTTCCAAGACAGCCAGGGCTACACAGAGAAACCTTGTCTTCAAAAAAAAAAAGAAGCAGCAGCAGCAGCCAGGTGTGATGGTAATCCTTGAGGCAGCCAGTCTAGCACATTAGTGAGCTCTAGGTTCAGTGAGAGAGAAAAAGAGAGCAACAGAAGAAGATACTGACAGTGACCTCTGGCAACCACATGTGTACACATATGGAGGCTGCACACACAAGCATATCACGCACACACACAGAGGCCTGGGTTCAATTCCCAGTATCACAAAAAATAAAGATAAATTAATGTAATATCAAATTAATGTTATGCATTTTTCTTTATGGATACATTTAAATTTAAAGTTATTTGGAAAGGCCATGTTTAAGATCACTCTACAAAATAAAGGAATTTTAAAATATTATAATTATTCTTAATATTAAAATTTACTACATGCTGGGCAGTGGTATGGTGGTGCATGCCTTTAATCCCAGCACTTGGGAGGCAGAGGCAGGTGGATCTCTGTGAGTTCAAGGCCAGTCTGCTCTACAGAGTGAGTTCCAGGACAACCAGGGCTTCACAGAGAAACCCTAGTTCAGAAAAAATAAAAAGACCAAGTGTCTACTACTTACTTACTAATCAAGAAAAGATTCATTCATTTTCTTCAATAGTCTAAAAATAGTAACCTATTTTTAAATTTTTATTTAAATAAAATTTTAATAATAAATAGCATTTCAAATTTTATTTCAATGGGTTTTTAAAAGCAGTCAACAAGGAGGCTAGAGAGATGGCTCAGTTAAGTACACACATTGCTTTTGCCAAAACACATCACAGCACACAGCAGCTTATAATTCCAGCTCCACGGATCTGACACCCTCTTCTGGCATTTGAGGAGACACTGATTCTAATAAACCCAATGTCCTGTATTTTGTGAGTTTAATGGTCCCAATTCATAAAGATTATGAATAGCTACAAACTAGTAGTTAATAAAAAATTGTGGCTGGCATGGATGTATTTTGCTTAGGTAACTGACTGACTCTGATCTCACTGACCTGACATTTTCAATTAAAGTTAAAAGATGACCTTGATCTGTACTCATAACAAATACTTAACTCTACCTCATCTTTCCTATGAATTACACCAGGTAGCAAAATGTACATTAGCTTTCAAACAGCAGATGCTACTACTGTGTATAAACTTGATGTTAACTATTATTTAAGCTTTTCTATAAAGACTTAAGAGGTAAAGTGATATACTGGTTTACTATAGTAAATTACTTGACTTGAAAAAAATTGTGGCTGAGTATAAATGATAATTTGTAAATACACATTTACAATCCCAGTACTGAGGAAATAGAGGCAGGTGGATTGTGATTTCAGGGTCATCCTCAGCTATGTGAGACCCTTTTTCAACCTGCAACCAAAGTGAAACACTGGGGGTCAGAGAGATGGCTCAGTGGTTAAGAGCACATACTGCTCTTCCAGAGGTCCTGAGTTCAATTCCCAGTATCTACACGAGAAACTCATAACTTCCAGTAATTCCAGTTTTGGGATCCACTGTCCTCTTCTGTCCTCTATGGGTATCCACACAAAATAAAAACAAATCTTAAAACTAGTGTTCACATTGCAATGATATTACTGATGATGGACACAGTACTTTAGTTGCTGCTCAACTTTCCACTGCCCTGCCTTCCTTACACATCACATGTAGTAAATGCATACACAACACAGAATGCGCTACTAGACATTCTAAAATGCTTAAACAATTCATCACTTGCAAATTCTAAATAAGATCATTAGACACATTCCACCACTGTGGGTCTGACCCAGCTCAGTTATAGACAATTCAAGAGTACTCTACACAGTATCAACAGCAATTCTACCACCTCAGAAGCCCACTCTTCCTCAGGGACGGGCACTGCCTTACTCAACACCCCTTTCCTTGTGAAGTACTCAAGAGAACCTGGACTCGGGGATCACAACTTTATAAACTAGGATTCAGCCTTTATTAAACCTGGTCTTTCATCTTTAAAGTGGAGTATTGTAGAGCACACTGTGGGGAAGCTTTACTGACAACCACCTAGCAAAGACGGCAGGCTCAACCTGA
Source organism: Peromyscus aztecus (assembly GCA_902168405.1). Lineage (NCBI taxonomy): Eukaryota > Metazoa > Chordata > Mammalia > Rodentia > Cricetidae > Peromyscus > Peromyscus aztecus. Next base: position 21,576 of record CABHPQ010159488.1, read on the forward strand.
GCTTGGGATAAGACCAGCTGGTAGGGAACTGCTTAAGAGTCTCAGTGTTTTCATATTTGATCTTGGCCAGAAGGCTGAGACTTCTCACAGTGTTTTTAAGGTTGAGTTCAATTGCTTATTAAAAACAAACTTTAATATGTTATTACTGGAACAATGATGAATATTGCCTTAAAAAAAACTGAACTTACCTTAAAACCACTGTGAAAGCCTTGAAAATTTCTCATGTATTCATCAGCTGATAATGCAACTTGTTTGTAAAATTAGGTCAATATTCTGGACTTTTTTCTGTGAATTAATAATAATGGCAGCTAGAATGAGACATCCCTCAACTATTTGGAAAACAAACATAACACAGATGTAGATAGAATACAAAAGCCAACTGGGGAGATACCACCTTCCAGTTGGCACAGCAGGCCCCCTGAAAGCACCCAAGCCCATCCAAGTCCCATTCCCCTCGGACTTTTCCCACTGAGTAAATAGCTGAGACTTCAGGATATGAATGACTTAAGCTGTCTGCCTCTACTAAATACAACTTGGGCATGCTCCTTACCTGTCTGTGCCTTAATCTCTTCATATATCAGGACAGACTGATCATGCTAGTTCCAATCTTACCCTCCTATAAACCATGCCTTATAAGCATGCAAACAGTGCTCTTCTACTATACTCAAATCTGACTCATCTCTGTGGAAAATTCTCTAAACAAACTGTAAGGCTCATCTGAAAAAAATCTAGAAGCTTCTGGTCTTCTATCATTCCCCATCATCTGCCTCTTCTATATACTTAAGCAATATTACTACAGTAGTTCTCCCAACATAAGATTAGGATATACATAACAATCTCTCCACCCCATGATTTTATACACACTGTTCTCTGTGCTACCCCTCCAAATTCTCCCTACACTTCATCCTCCTGGGCAACTCACTTTAGCTTAGGTTCAGCTTTTTCTACAGATGACTCCCTGACATCCTAAGCAGATTTAAGGCCAAATCCTTTGTGTTTCTCTTATTTTACAGTTGAAGGTTTGTCTGTCTATCTTGGGAGTTCTTTCATCTAGAATATTAGCAACTTGAGATTAGAAACTATGTATTTCTACCACTGGCTGAGAAGTTGGCACACAGCAAATGCTCAATAAACAGTAAATGAATAAATATAAAATCCAGCAGTTAGTATTTTTGTCCACTTTCTCAAATGGCATTTTTACACATTATCTTTATATAGTTCTTAATCCACCTACAGATAAAAAACATCAAAGATATGTGACTTTTGTAAAAGGCCTCACAGTAGAGATCTCTCTCTCAAGAGTAAGCATAGGAACAGTTCCTCAAAATGTAAGACCTATTTAAAACCCTAGGGGACAGGCATTATCAATTGGGAAAGGGCCTGAGGCACCCTTCTGGGGAACCAGAAAGGTTTAAAGGTGGTTAAAAATACAGTGACCTGCCTGGTGGTTGGAAGACCATGGATAGTGGTTTGAAGAGAATAGCCCTTGAATGACAATGCCCGCCATAGCAGTGTCTGAATGCTTGGTTCCCAGTTAGTGGAATTGTTAGGGAAGGATGAAGAGGTATGGCCTTGCTGGAATAGGTGTGACTTTGCTGGAGGAGGTGTGTCACCTGGGGTGGGCTTTGAGGTTTCAAAAGCCCATGCCAAGCCCAGTGTTTCTCCCTGCTTGTCTACCAGTAGATCAGGATGTGAGCTCTCAGCTTCATGCCTCCCTGCCTACCACCAAACTCCCTGCCATGATGATAATGAACTAAACCTCTGAAACCATAACCAAACCCCTAATTAAACGCTTTCTTTTATAACAGTTGCCTTGGTCATGGTATCTCTTCACAGCAGTAGAATTGTAACTAAGACACCATGTGTCCCACACCTGACTTCCTGTACCTCTTGCAGACCTCCCTTTCAGATTAAGGCATCTCTCCACCCTCATCAGAGAAGCTTCTGTTTGCAGTAGATAGTAACACAGAGACCCACAACTGGCCATGGTGCAGAGAATTAGACACTGTAGATATTCAGTTCTAAATGGAATACATATACCAAACTCTTTCCACCAAAGGCTCAGGGATTATTGATGAAGAGGAGGCAGAAAGAACATAAGAGCCAGGTAGTGGATAAGAAGAAGGAAACAGTGTCTTCTGGACACAGCAGGGCAGCTGCACATTTGAACCAGTATGGCAGCATGCCCAAGACCTGGCCAAGCCAAATCAAGTTCCAGCATGGAGAGTAGAACTGGATACAATGTTCTACCCCTACCTGAGGCGCTATTAGCCATTGTTAACTGCTGGGAGAGGAAGGGTCAGTTTTCCCTAAGAGTGTAGCCCCTGAGAAGCCAACCATAATCCAGCAGAAGGCCACAGATCTAAGTAGCACAAATTGGCCTTGATTGGGGGGGGAGGGGGGCAGAGACACAAAACTGGGTGGAAAGGGAAGGTGGGTGGATCTTTAGGAGAGTGAATATGATCAAAATATATTGTATGAAATTCTCAAAGAAATAATAAAATATTTTTAAAAAATACAAGTAGCTATAGCATTAAAATTATGGCATTTAACTGGACAAAAAAAGGCCAATTTCACTGTTTTAAGGATACATCTGTATTTAGTATACAGTATGTAGATTCAAGCAACTAATTCTAGGTTTAGCATGACTACAGACAAGGTATTTATGCCTTGATATGTTCACCTGTAAATCAAGGTATTAGAAAATCTAAGCCAGATACAATGGTATATACTTATAACCCCAGTACTGAGAGGTAGAGGCAGGCAGACAGTGAGTCTGGGGTCAGCCTGTGATCCAAAGCAAGATCAAGGGTAGCTTGAGGTACATAGCCAGACTGTCTCAAAAACATCAGAGGCTAGAGAAGAAGCTCAGTGGTAGACCACTTGCTTTATATGTGCAAGGCTAAGGGATTTCTGATCCCTAGAAACACACACCAATGTGGAGTAGGGGAGCACCCACACATGGAAAGAAAGAAAAAAGCATCAGAGAACTGCAGAGTAATTATTGTATTTTTAAATCAGTGGGCAGTAACCTTTTCCAACTGATAGGTCTAATTTCTTGTCTCTTTCTATTTTCTTTCTTGAAATGAATCATGAGCACAGCATTTATTGTAGACCAGTACAAAATAAACAGTCTATTTGAAGAATTATCATTGAAGCCTAAATGAGAAATAATAAGTTCATTATCATGTCTCAAGCTTTTACATAAAAGGGCTCCATGATTCTATCAGTGTTTTCAGTATTTGAGGAAGTGTTCAAAAAATAGTTTCTGTGTTTTATTATCTGTATCATCTTGAGTATAAATCTACAACCTACCTTTACTTCATGATGAAAAGGGACCACGATGGTAAGTGTTTGGCTATGTGCATTCCCCTATGTTAACATGACAGCACACTCAGAAGAGTGCTAAACATGTCAAATGGGTCTTGTGATAAACAGGCAAGTAATGGAAGCACACAGGGCAGAACCTTATCACTAATAGGCAACTACAACAAGCAACGGGCCAGTGAAGAAGCCAGGGCAGGAGACAAGAGTTTGGCACTTAATTCTGCCACTCAGATTCAACTGTTCTCCTTAGCCCTAATGTTTCTCACTTAACACAGACAGGAGCAATGCAGTTACCAAGAGGGCTACTGAAAAAAACAAGTGTAATAATGTTTGTAAAAATCGTAAGTCTATGAATAAAAGAACAGGGAAACAATTTTATAAATTTCATTATTTCAAATCATACCACAACTTTCAGAACCAGACAAAGGCTTCCTTAGGTAAGCATAATTCTGTTTCACAGACCCCAACTTTAACTCCTCAAAATCATCCATGCTACTAATGAAATGTGTGTGTGGGGTGTGTGTGTGTGTGTGTGTGTGAGAGAGAGAGAGAGAGAGAGAGAGAGAGAGAGAGCGAGAGAGAGAGAGAGCACATGAACAAGTAGTTCACAAAGGAGACCAGTTGGAAATCTCTCGATGGAAGGTATTTATTACTTATGAGTCACACTCGTCTAAGTTGGGAGGTAGGATCTGTGTGGCTGTTGTTCCTCAGTGTCTTCCTGGCCATTACCTCCTCCACCTGTTATACACCCTCTCCCTGTAGAGGCTTGTTCCACTTAGCCATAACCTTCTCCTGCGCCTGCTTGCTGGCAGGTTATCACCCATTCAGTCCCCTCCTTTGCAAGGTCTGGTACCTGGCTCAGTTTTCATGTGCACTGCTGGTCAAACCACCATTCTAAGAGAAAGGGTTTTCAATGCTAGTGTCCATCAAATTCCATTCTCTCTACCTCATACCCATTGAGTTCTGTCACTCCATCTCTGCCCCATATGTGAAATATGTCCCAGAAGGAGTTATCACTAATTACTGCTTTACCTTCAAATCATTCACCAAGCATCTCATTTTTCGACTTAATCATCCTGCCCTTTCAGCATGATTAAGTACTTTGGCCATAACTGTTTTCTGACTGCTTTGAGAATGCTTAGCTACAGCAACTTTCACCCAACTTCCCAGCTCACTTCTGCCTTCTACTTCCTTTTTCTTCCAGGTCACTATTTCAATTATATTTGTGAAGTTACCTTTCACTTTTGGATTTCTGTCACATAAATAGCAAAACCTCAATTCGAACCGACTCATCTACCTCCCTGTTTGTTGTTAACCACCGTTGAAAGTCTGATTGACTTTAAATCAGACTTCAAACTCTGTAACTTTTCCCTAGTCAGTTCACCTTTCTCTCCAGTGACTATTTATGAGTGTTTCTACATCATCCTCAAGCTTTGTACCTCTATATAGTATACTTCCTTTGTAACAAGGAAAACAGCTCCATGATCTGGGAACTTCCACAAACAACTGTCTACTGGGACTATTCTCTTGCCAGATAGATAGATAGATAGATAGATAGATAGATAGATAGATAGATAGATAGAGAATATATATATCTGACTCGCCATCCCCTAGTCAACTCTGCTGCAGTGCTGTGGGAGACTCAAGTTACTACAGGGGATAAGAGGCTCATCAGCAAAGACATACAGATAATCAAAATTTGTACAACTGCACTCACTAAATGCTTATTTCACAAAGGTCACAACTGAGCTACCCAAAACTGCCAAATTTCCCTCCTAAATAACTAAAATACACTTACCAAAATCCAAAACACCACCATCTCTTAGCAAACTTTATTGTAGGAAACTTCCTTTGCTAATTAACTCTTAAAAATATGCATCTTGTACTGGGGAGATGCTTGGTGGTTTGGAATACTTGTTGCTTTTGCAGAGGACCAGAGTTTGACTCCCAGCAACCACATCCATTTAAGCTTAAATTCAGGGAATCCAACATCCTCTTCTAGCCTCCTCTGGGACCAGGCACACACATGGCACACATACATAAAAACAAGCAAAACACACATACATATAAAATAAATCTTTAAAAAAATTTTAAAATATTAATGATATTTTGGCTTCCTCCCAATTAAAATGCTTGATAAGGACAATCTTTTTTTAATTGAGTAATTATTTAATGAAGATCTGCAATGATATGGGAGACTCAAATTACTACAGGGGGTTAAGAGGATGATCAGCAAAGATACAGGTAATCAAAATTTATAAGACTGCAATCACCAAATGCTTATTTCACAAAGGCCACTGCATCAGGTTGGGGATACAAAAGTGAAAAAGAAAAACTGAACCCTTGAGAGCCTTTGTCTGATGGAGACTAAGGAATCTGGCCTCAACATGGGCATGACCACAAGCAGAGACAAATCAAGAGCTCTCTACTGACATCTGGGCCACTTTGCCAGTATGGTATGTACCAGGGGTGCTAAGAATGAACCTTGAAAAAAGAGGAATTACAGAGACTCTGGAAGGTCTAAGTGACAAGCCTGGTACAGCTACATGATGCAACTTTCAATGCCAAGCTAACGCTCTGGATCTGAACTAATGATAAGGGCTTCCCTAATTTTGAGCAGGAGACAGCAAACATGTATGTAGGGAAAAATGCATTACAACACATTAATTTGGGTAGCTCATGCCCAAAGCAACATACCTCTGAGTTCAAGGCCAGCCTGAGGCCAAACCATGAGACACAGTCTTACAAAACCAAACCCACCACAAATTTTAAGAACTTGGGAAGTCAAATTATCAATATATTTTGGGTACTGGAGATCAAACCCACGGAAGGGAAAACAATGTTAAGAGGGTCTGTTATTGCTTAAACATGGAACCTCCCACTCCCCCAACATATACACCACCACTACTGCCAAAAGGTCTGTGTGTTTGAAATCTCAGTCCCTAGCTGGTGGTACCATTTTGGAAGACTGTGGAAGAGTCTAGCTGAAGGAAGTGAGTAACTGGGGCGCTAAACTACCTCTTTCTCCCATCACAAGGTCTTCCCTGACATGACATACTGTATACCCTAAACCCTGAGCCAACATCACTTCTCCCTTAAGTTGCTTCTGTAAGTTACTCAGTCATAAAGACAAAGGTAAGTAATCCCGGGACTTTAAGGTTCTGTGCAGGATCTGATTCTCACTTGCCACCAATCCAACTCTCCATCTCACTGTCCTCTGCCAAATGCCCCTGTTCTAGTTCCAGCCATGTTCTCTTGCAAAAGGCTTTTGAATATGCTATGCTCTGTGCCTGAGACACACTTCTCTCACCTTTTCATCCGGTTAACTCATTTTATTTCTTTAGAACATAGCTCAAATGCCATCTTCTCAAACAAAATTCCTTTAATCTCCCAGACCAGGATCTATTCTCAACTAAACCCTCAATCCTAAACTCATTAAACTATCTAAGGTTTGTAATGTTTTTTAAATGTGTGTGTGTGTGTGTGTGTGTGTGTGTGTAGATATGTGTGTGCATGCTTAGACCTGACATATGAACTGTTGCTACTGGAAGTCACTGAAGTATTTTACCACAAATGCACCCTTCAACAAATTTCTCCTCTATTATTCCAGAAGCAGATAGTGCTACAAGCCTCAATTTCATAGCACTAACCACAATTCCAATCTAACTCTTCTAGTGTCACGTCCTCCACTTTATACCATAAGCTCTAAGACAACAGTGTGCTTTCTCTACTGGAATGGATCCCTAATGCTTACCCCGACCTCTGACATAGAGTACACTGTCAAAATGCCTCTCAAATGGAATCTACAAATGACTCACCTTTTAAATCTTCCATCAATTCAAACATTCCAGGATAGTTAACTTGAATTTCATCAGTATCCTATTTTTAAAAGAAAAATGTAATATTCATGTGACAATCACAAACAAACAAATAAAAATCAAGCTTTGGAAAGGAGCTATAACTATTTCCCAGACCACTCTCTCAGGGTAGGCAGGAAATTTCCCTTATCAGAGCCTTACGAGTACTAGGCAAGTGTCCACCACTGAGCTCTATCTCCACCAAGTATGGTCTTGTTTTTAATATTCTTCACAAATGCTATCTTCCTAAAACTCTAACAACTGGTGCCAGCTTCCTCTTTAAAAACAAAATGAAGTAACCGTTTTATACTATGAAGGTTATTTTATTTTTTTTTTTTTGAGACAGGATCTTACTATGCAGCCTAGACTGTTCTGGAATTCACTACGTAGACCAAGCTGGCCTCAAACTCAATGATCTGCCTACCTCTGCCTCTGCTGAGATTAAAAGGCTTTGCCACCATTTGCGGCTTCTTGTTGTTATAATAAAAATTACTTGTGAATTATTTATATAATTTAAAAAGTCTTAAAATATAATAACCCCTCAATGCATAACTTCTTGTATCAGGAATGTTGGTTGACACAAAGCTATGCTTTCTAATTTTTAGATGTTCAACATCTCAAAACCACTTTTTTTTTAGTTCTTCAAGACAGGGTTTCTCTGTATAGTTTTGGTGCCTGTCCTGGATCTCGCTCTGTAGACCAGGCTGGCCTCGAACTCACAGAGATCTACTTGGCTCTGCCTCCTGAGTGCTGGGGTTAAAGGCATGCATCGCCACCGCCACCGCCACCACCACCCAGCATCAAAACCACTTTTTATTGACTTAGGCAATTTAAAAGTTTATAGAAGTCGAGCCAGACACGGGCGAGACATCTTGGGGTTGTCTTCTGCTCTTGACAAAGCCTTGCCTACTCTCCCAATCTGTTGTTTCTTCCCTTACCCCTCTGGAGGTTATTTTTTAAGAATAGGGGTTCTGCCAGTTTACCCCCCTTGCTTTCTATCAATACACAGGATATGATGTAATTTTTGGTTGGTTGATTTTATGAAATGTATTCACAGTAAGTTAACTCAAACAGCTATTTTAACTGTAAGCCTATCGTCTCTAGCTATGCAACTGGAGGCTTTCTTCATCAAAAATTCCAATCACCTCCAATCAAATTTAGTTATGCTTCCATGTCAGAGGGTTTGGAAATCATCAACTCATTTGAGCAGAGTAATGAGTCCTGTAGGGCGACTGTGACTGGAGAGGTGGAAGGGAGATGACTCTCTTCTGGAAATTTATTCTCAGAAAGTTTTAGGAGAAGGAAAGGGAAAGAGAAAAGCAGGTATTTCATACCAATAGTCAGGGTATCTCATACCCTTTGGCCATCTAATAACAAGGGCCTCTCGGGGTGAAAAACACTTAAATATTTTTTAAAATGCTGAGAGAACTGAAGCACCTCTCCTAAATTCCCTTAAGTAGTACAGAGATAGGGTAGGGAGTCAAGTCACAGTCACTGAAGCCAGGTGTGTATGCCTGTGATTAAAGTACACCGGGGGTGGAGGCAGAAAGATCAGTTCAAAGTCACAGTGACTTTCATATCAGCCTGGGGTATATGAGACCCAGTCTAAAAAACACCTCCCCAAAATAAAGTAAGTTATATCCAGTGCGCTCTCCCATCAGTCTATGCAAAATCTGTGTTTCTTCTACACTTCCTGTTTATGGATCCTCTCTATAAAACTCTCCACTGGGACTGAAATACAGCATGTCCTACCTCAACTAAGCCTTAGAAAATGTAGTCATTTGTGTCTGCTTGAATTGAGAGTTGGTGGTAAGGACAGTACCACAAGTGCTCCTATAATGGATACCCATTACCACATTTGTAGTGGTCTTATCCCATATTATACATAGCTTGGATTTGAAGATTCTAATGGAGTAGTATTTTTAAAGTCTCCCTTAAAGGGATTGGCAGGTAAAGCACTGAGTTCAGTACTAAAGCCCACAGCAGGAGAGAACTGATTCTCAAAAGCTATCCTCTGACCATGGCACACCTTCCTCCCTCACAAAATAGATACATGTTATTTAAAGAGAAGTCTCTTCATAAACTGGTACGTTTTTTGAAGCTACTTATCCTGGAAGCTAAATGCTAAAGTTTATATTCTCAACAATTCAGTCAAGTTGTATTTATGCACACTAAAGATAGCAAGACACTCCCCCACAAAAAAGAAGATAAAAAAAAAAAAAGAGCAAGGAAAACTGCCCCAAGCAATGAAATAAGTGGGTGACTTGGTTCTCCTGCTACTCACCACAGTCAGAGTATTGAAGCCAGCTCTCCCAAGCAGATGTCCTAGGTCACTGACAGCAGTGAAAGGAGAAATGTGTGGGGAAAATCCTCCTTCCCTTTCTGTTTCTGCTAACTGTAACAAACACCGAAGTTCATAGAGCGTGTCACCTCCAAACATCGCACCAACAAACACCCCATCTGGTTTTAAGACATAATGAATCTGTAATAAATATAACACAGCTATTCAAATTTTACAGACAGAAACATCAAAACAGTAAATGTATCCAAGTTAATATTTTATGACTACAAACCTTATTTTGCCAAATAAATCAGGAAGTGAATAACATCAGACAAGAATCCTAGAGTCACTGCTGTATGGTGTGCTGTAATGTTGTATAGTAATGACAAAGACAGAAAATACACTCACTAATGATTCTAGCATCTATAAGATGTATGTTTTCAAATTTTGTAAGATACAACTTGCTTTTTACAGTAACAAAATACTACAAGAAAAAACATTTAAAGAATGATAGCTCACAAAATTACAATTCTTCCTGTTTGTGCCCTCTAAATAGCAATTTTTTAAGATGTCCCACCAACAGATGGAATTTATTTCCTACTCTTTTAATCTGGGCTGAACTTCTGGTTTATTTTGGCTAAAGAAATGCAGTACAAGTGACAGCTCATGAGTTTCAGCCTAGTTTAGGCCAGTTCTCATATGGCTCTGCATGCTTCCTTCAAACTGTTCTCTTGGAACACCCCCACTTGGCCACACCATCATCTACCCACCACTCTCTGCTCACTAATAAACACCAATCTACAAGCATTTGTCTAACACTTACTGAGAGTAATGCACAGGACAGATATAAACAAGTTCCTACCCAGAAAAAGTTCACAGGCTATAAAGGGAGAGAAGGAATTTTTTAATGTAGAATATGCTTTGTAGCCAGGCAGTGGTGGTACACACCTTTAATCCCAGCACTCATGAGGCAGAGGCAGGCAGATCTCTGAGTTCAAGGCCAGCCTGGTCTACAAAATGGTTTGCAGGATAGTCAGGGCTGCATGGAGAAAACACTGTCTCAAAAAAAAGACAAACAAACAAAAGAATATGCTTTGTGATACCAATATTATTTTAAATAGTAATTAAATCTTTTATAAATATAAGCAATTCTACAACTGACTATTCTTAAAGTTCTCAAGGAATGTCACCTAATGTGTTTATTTGTAAGTCAAAGAGTACCAAGTATATCCAGCCCACAGAACATTAAAAATATTTGGTTTCATTCCATTCTCTGTAAGACTTATAAATAGTGAAAACAGAAACATTTGTCAATCTGGATAATAAACTAACACAGAACTAAGCCAACATAAGTTTCCTCACCTGTTCAAGTGCTCGAGGAAGGTCATTCACCCAGTGCAAACTAAAATAGAAACACATAGTTGCTTAACCTTAATTAGTGTAATTATCATTAGGCTAAACCACAAAAAACTATTAGACTTTGAAATCTGAAATTAAAACATTTTCTATACTTCCACAACTCTGATCTTTTTTTACTGTCTCCATAATTTTGCCTTTTCCAGAATGTCATATAGTTGGAACCAACATACTCAGCTTTTTGAATAAACTTTCATTTGGTAATGTGTCTTTAAGTTTCCTGCATTCTTACCATGTTTCTACAGCTTATTTCTTTTTAGTGCTAAATAACTCCATTGTCAAGATGTACCACAATTCAACCACTCAGTACTGAAGGACATCTGTGCTGGATAGTTTTATGTCAACTTGACACAAACAAAAATCACCTGAGTAGAGAAAACCAATTAGGAAAATAGCTGTAGGCAAGTTTGTAGGACATTTTCTTAAGTAGTGATCAATGGGAGAGTGCCCAGCACATTGTGGGTGGTCCCACCCCTAGGCAGGTGGTCCTGAGTTCTGTAAGAAAGCAGGTGAGCAAGGCAGGGCAGGCAAGCCAGGAAGCAGTACTCCTCCCTCTGCATCAACTCTTGCCTTCAGGCTCTTGCCCTCACCGCTTTTGATGATGAACTTTATATGGAACTGTGAGTGAAATAAACCCTTTCCATCTCAAGTTACTTTGGTCATGGTTTTTCATCACAGCAAGAGTAACCCTAAGACAGCATCTTAGTTGCTTCCAAGTTTTAGCAATTAATAACATAGCCACAGTGGTAAAAGCACTTGTTACTCTTGCGGAAGGCTGAGTTCAGTATTTAACACCCAAATGGTGGCTCACAACAATCTGTGACTCCAGTTCCAGAGGACTCTACATCCATTTCTGGCCTCCACAGGCACCAGACATGCATGTAGTGCACATACACACCTGCAGTTAAAATATCCATATACATAAAATAAACGAATTTAAAAAAATTTTAAGGAGTAATATATTATTCATGTTCATGACTTTGCATGAATATAAATTTTCATTTCTTTGGGTAAATATCAAAGAGTATAAATGCTGGAACCTAACAAAGCATGTTCAAGTTTCAGGAAATCATCGAACAGTCTTTCAAAGTGTCTATATCATTTTGCATTCCCACCTGCAGTGAGTTCCTGTTGCTCTACACCCTTGCCAGCAGCTGGTGTTGTCAGTGTTTGGATTTTTCCTATTTTAATAGGTAGACAGTACACCCAACATCTTTTAAGATGATGGAAATCAAAGGAACAAAGCTTTCTAAACTTACACATAAAACACCTTTTAAATCTCCTGTTTTCTGCTAACCCTGTTTATTCTCTAATGTGTGACAGCAAAAGAGCTTTAGCAAGCTGTATGTAGAAACCTGGGAATAAAAAGACACTACATCAGATTTCCACTAGGGTGTCCTAAATCCATAATTGTTAAACAGAAGAATCTTACAGTTTATAAAGTAAAGAATTTACTTTATCACAATGAAGAACATACAGCTCAGTAAGAGTGCTTGTCTTTAACCCAAGGCCTTAGGTTTAATTCCAGGTGGGGGTGGAGGGTGGTGGTATTAATCCATTATCTGTTGCTAGCCTAAGAGTAAAATGTTACAATGTAAATTAGACCTATTTATAACATATATACACACACATACATACATGTGTTTGTGTGTGTGTGTGTGTACACATGCATGTATGCCTGCACATGTGTGCACGTAGAGGCCAGAGGCTAAGCTCGTGCTTGGGTTCTGACCATACTGTTTTTTAAATGGGGTCTCTCACTTGTCTGGAACTCATCAAGTAAGACTGACCTGATGCTAGCCAGGGAGCCCCAGGGATCTGCCTGTCACTGCCTCTCCAGAGTTGGGATTACAATATAAGCATGTGCCATTATGCTTGCCTTTTATGTGGGTTCTGTGAATCAAAATTATGTCTTCATGCTTACGCAGCAAGCACTTTACCAGCCAAGGTATCTCTCCAGACTCTCTAACATGCATTTTAAAAGTACAAATGGATTACTAACCTTAAGCTGCTAACCACCAGGTCAAATGTGTTTTCTTGGAAGGGAAGGAATTCTTCATCAGCTAAAATATTCACAGTAGGAATATCTGTTTCTAAGGAATTTTTCTAATGGTAAAAAACAAAAGTTCAACATATTTAAATAGCATTTCAATTACTAACACAATCATTGTTAGGCACTGTTAATGTTATATTTACTCAGCAGCTTCTATCAAAAAACAAAACAAAACACAAAATGTGGCACACAAAGGGCACACAAGAATCTTTCTTAAATAACATCTAGCTGCTCCAAAAAATATAAGCAATAAATCCATTCACACTAAAAGAAATCTCAGGTAACTGAATATTTCAGTGCAACAAATGAAGCTACAAAACACTAGACATAAATCTAGGTGAACACTTTTATACTCTTAAGATTGTTTTAAAACCTATGTAAACAAGACTAAAAAGTTAGAAACTGTAAATGAAAATATTGATGTTTTATGACAAACTAATTTTAAAAACTTCTAAAAAAGCAATAAACAATGTAAATGAAAAGTGGGAAGATATATATTATAAATTACGAAAGGTTAACGTCTCTAAAATATAAACTCTTACAAATGACCTAAAAAAAAAAATGTAAAAGCTCAAATCAACGAAGGTGAGAGGATAGGCATGTCACAAAGTTATTTTAAAAATTCAAAGTTAAGGAATACCCATGAGTGTCAGGCGTGGTGGCGCACGCCTTTAATCCCAGCACTCAGGAGGCAGAGGCAGGTGGATCTCTGAGTTCAAGGCCAGCCTGGTCTACACAGCTGTTCTAGGACAGCCAGGGCTGTTACACAGAGAAACTCTATCTTGAAAAACCAAAGAGAAAAGAAGGGAGGGAGAGAGGGGAGAAAGGGGGGAGGGGGGAGAGAGAGAGAGAGACAGACAGACGAACAGACAGACAGACAGAAGAGTAAAGAGAAGAAGAAAAAAAAAAAAAAAGACCAACAGGGGGCCAGAGAAATGGTTCAGCAGTTAGGGGCATTTTGTGCTCTTTGCAGAGGACCCAGGTTTAATTTCCAGCACCCAAAGAAACTCACAACCATCTGTAGCTCCAGTTTCAAGAAACCCGATGCCCCTCTTCTGGTTTCCACAGGCACCAGGCATGCACATGGTGCACATACATATAACCAGGCAAAACACTTATACACACAAACTAAAAATAAATTTTGAAAAAGAAAGAAACATACCCACAGAGACAGAAAGACACTGACTAAATGGTAGGTGGCCAAAATTCAATAATCAAGCTATCTGTCCACAGCTATTTCACTAAACTAGTAATCAAAGACAGAAAAAATAAAAAAGGCAATTTTAAATTTTTTCTTATCTGATTAACAAAAATAAAAGGGGCTGGACCAGGGTTGCCCAAGAAAAGAAGAAAAAAGCACTTTCACATAAAATCCTCATTCATCTTTCTAGGGACAATCTGGAGATATATACTGAACATGAAAAATAAATGAATAAATGAATTCTACCAAGAATTTATCTACAGGCAAAAGTAAATAAACCAAACACACACAGTTACTTTAATATGATGTTAACAGCATGGGTGGCTACTGAGAAATCAGAACTGCAGCAGGCTTCCAGAAGCTGCTCAGATAAATCTACTATGTGATGCTCACATACTGGCAGGCTATGTGGTCATTTTAAAAAGAGGTACACACACACAAACATTATTCAAACAGAATAGAGTGTCATTCCATAAAAACATGGAATGTTAATGTAATACTGTTTACGTGAACTTGGGGAATGGAGGTAGTTACACATTTATAAAGGTGGGAGGCCAAATGTCACCAACAGCTGTCTCTGGGTAATAAGATTAGGAATCGTTTTTCTTACTGTATTCCCTGTATTTGTAGCTGGAAGATTTCCTGTGTCCTGGCCTGCTAGTGATCAGGGCAAATCTCTCCCACTCACGTCCCCCAAGTAAACACACAGAGGATTATATTAATTTTAACTGCATGGCCATGGCTCAAGCTTTTAGCTAGCTAGCTCTATATCTTAAATTAGCCTATAACTATTACTCTATGTATCACCACATGTTCCGTGGCTTTACCGGCTTCCCATTACATGTTGCTTCTTGGGCAGCTGGCTGGCGTCTCTCTCTTCCTTCTCCTGTCTCTCTCTGAATTTCCCACCTGCCTCTAAGCTGCCTTGCCATAGGCCAAATAGCTTTATTTATCAACCAATCAGGGCAACACATATTCGAAGCATGCAGACAGACATTCCCCCATCAGTATTATCTGAGTGTATATATTTATAATTACACTTACATTGTTAAAGAAATAAAGAACTAAAAATTAAACCAGAAGGTCAGAAACAAATATTAAAAAGCTACCTACCAAAGCATGTTCTGCAATGTCTGTTTG
The DNA here is from genome assembly GCA_902168405.1 of Peromyscus aztecus. Lineage (NCBI taxonomy): Eukaryota > Metazoa > Chordata > Mammalia > Rodentia > Cricetidae > Peromyscus > Peromyscus aztecus. Next base: position 36,851 of record CABHPQ010159488.1, read on the forward strand.
AAAAATCTTTCCCACGGTCTCCTGCAATGGGATAATCAAAGCAAAACAATTACTGAAATTTCCAAAGGAGGAAATTACAATTTTTCCCTCCTCCAATCTTAATCTGTATCTTCTGGTCTCTTTCTCTCACCAACAACAGGCATCAGCTTCCCAATCTTGAGAAAATTCTTACCTCAGCATCTCTGATTTTATCTAGTTTTACTTGTGTATTATAAACATATACTTGATATATGAGTTGGTTTTTTTGTTGTTGTTGGTTGTTTTTTTTTTGTTTTTGTTTTTGTTTTTGTTTTTTTTTTTGCTTATAATTCAGGACTCTGCTCATGAGGTTTACAATTCTTGGTGTCTATAAAGTCACTAAATCGCCCCCTAGGGGTGGCTCATGGTCTAAGCATAATCACAGTTTCTCATTGGGTTAGTCCTAGTCAATCTATCTCTTTATCCACAGCACCACTGAGATCTCCAGGAAACATCTTCAGTGATTTCCATGTGGTGTCCCTCTTCTGTTAGAGAAACTGCTATCTTTCAATTCATACCACATTCAATTTTTTTCTGCTCACAGCTTAGCAAGCATATACCCTACCAATATTTGTTAGGCAGCAGAGAGAAAAAAGAGAGCACTGTGAGTTGACCTGTTTGCTGATTTCCATGGCACAGCTACTCTGCCGAGGTGGATTACGTGCTACATGACGCAGGCTTGATAAGGGAGGTGCAGAACTGGCTCTCAGATGATTAGCAGAGAACTAAGCTAATCAATCTGACTATCTGTCTCTCTTGAAAATCTAAACAAAGAGATGAAAAGAAAGGAGCAAAGGTCTCTGAGCTCGAGAGCACATACACTTAAGGTTAGAGCAGTGGTATGCTAAAAACTAACTCTTGGCAGGGTACTATTATGTAGCACTTTAAAATTTCCATGGTGTAACTATTTCTGCCATAGCTGATTTCAAATTATCAATACAATATCATTGAACAGAGTTGGGGAAGAAATAACAACTAGCTCTCAGGAGCTGGAAAAAGGTAGTTAATCATAGGGTACATACAGTGGGGCCACATGCATCAAGAATACTAGGGACAAAAAGCTGGGCAGTGGTGGCATATGCTTTTAATCCCAGCACTCAGGAGGCAGAGGCAGGTGGATCTTTGTGAGTTCAAGGCCAGCCTGGTCTACAGAGTGAGTTCCAGAACAGGCTCCAAAGCTACACAGAGAAATCCTGTCTCAAAGAACCAAAAAAAAAAAAAAAAAAATACTAGGGTCAATCTACAAGAGAAAATGAATGAAGATAACATGTAGCATCCATATAACCCCAGAAAGCATGTAAAACAGGGGTGTACTTCATACTTCAGTTTCAACATCTCAATACCTTGTGAAAGATAGCTCTACTTCCAAATCTGAGTAGCATAAGAATTTTCATTCAACAAATACCTTTGTATTTAAATTGACTTCAGTGGATTTCTGCTTCTTAAAATCAAAAGGTGGGCCAGAGACAGAGCTCAGTAGTAGAGCCCACATTAGGCAAGTGTTCTATCACTGAGTTACGTCCCAAATGAGTTAAAGTTACCTTAATATTCACGCATTCACAATGTAATGATTATTCATTGAGGGTTGTAGGAACTATGATTTTAGTAATATACAAAAATAAACAAGTCCAGTACAAGAAGAAAGACACCAAAGAAACAAACAAATACCATGGATTAATGAGTGCTATGGAACTTACTGTCAGCAAAAGTGGGGGTACTATTTGAGAAAGTAACACAAGACTGTTGAGATGGCTCAGTGAGTAAAGATGCCAGGCGCCAATCTGATGACAGATATGATCAACTTTCTAAAGACATCCTCTGATCTCCACAAGTGTGCTGTGACAGCCATGTGCTAACACACATACAAATACACACACAAATACATGATTATGACTAAGTTAGAATAGAATTCAACAGTTCTGACAAGATGAAGAATGACTTGGCTTATACTTTAAAAGGATCATCCTGAAGTGAGCAGATTGTTAGGGGCAAAGATAGAAGCAGGGAAACACATGTGGGAGGGACTACAGCAATTCAGGCAAGGGGTGGGGACAGCTTAAGGTGAAGGCGGTAAGAAGTGGAGCTACAAATAAATATGATACCAAATGGGAATTCCAGATCCAATCACTGATCAAGTTCTGCTGGGTTTAGTAGGACTCCCATATATTACACCTTTAAATCTGCTTCATCTCCCAAGACTGCTTCTTAAAGGGTCTGTCTACTCTCTCTTCTTTACTCTTTCTGACGTGACATGCCCAAATTAATGGTCCTTCAGCATCACTCGATCACATTCCACAGCACTCTCCCTTCCTTCTGCCATGATGATTCTCAACGCTATGAACCACCAACCCGGATTCTGGGCCTCGAAGACTACATCAAATAACTCCTTGTTTCTCCTGCCCCTTCACTCTAGTTGCATTTCAGCAAGTGTTCTATTTCCTATGGCATTTGCTATCGTCAATAGTCATGTCTGGGGAGTCTCACAATGCCCCTGCACCCCAGCCCAAATATACGTTTTATCAAAACAGATTTTACTTCAGAAATCCCAGGGGCTTCAAGATGGCTCAGAAGTTAAGAGCATCTTCTGCTCTTTCAGAGGATCCAAGTTCATTTCCCAGCCATGTCAGGTGGCTCACAACCCTCTGGAACTTCAGCCCTAGGAAATCCAATGTCTCTCGTACTTGTGGGCACTTGCCCCTATAAGCTCACAGATTTGAATGCTTGGTCATTAGGGAATGTGGCCCTACTTAGGAATTAGGAGGTGTGGCCTTGTTGGAGTAGGTATGGCTTTGTTGGAGGAAATATGTCACTGGGGGTGGGCTTTAGGGTTTCAAATGCTCAAGCCAGGCCCACTGTCTCTTCCTGCTAACGGCAGATCCAGATATAGAACATCTTTCTCCAGCACCATGTCTGCCTGCATGCTGCCATGCTTCCCACCATGACAATAATGGACTAAACCTCTGAACCTGTAAGCCAGCCCCAATTAAATGTTTTCCTTTATAAGAGTTACTGAGGTCATAGTATCTCCTCACAGCAATAGAAATTCTAAGACATGGTTTGCATTAGAAGATATGAAATAAAATGAGTATTATTAAATGCTATCTATATTTTATATAGTTTTTAACTAATAAAATTAATATGTGTGTGTATATATTTTTTACATTGCCAAGAATCACATTAAGAATTTCATATATGCTGGGCAAGAATTCTGCCAGTGAGCTACACACTAGCTTTTATGGTGAATTATCAAAAATGCTTAAACAAAGTGAGAACAAAGAGAAAAGTATATAGGTTTAAAGAAATTACTGTTTTTAGAATTCTTACATTTCTTAAAAAAATTATTGAATTAAAGCATTGAATACATGTTTAGCAACTTTAACATAATCAAAATCTAAATATTCAACTAAACTGATCAGGGAAGTCTTTTCTTAAAATTAACTAAATTGGGGGCTGAGGAGATGACTCAGTTATCTTGCCTTCAAAGCACTAGGATCTGAGTTCAATTCCCTGAACCCACATTAAAAAAAAGCTGGGCATGGTGGGGCCTGTAATGCCAGCAAAGGAGTAGAAGAGACAGGCAGCTCCCAAGGCTCACTGGCCTTCCAGCATAGCTGCCTACTTGGCAAGGAGTAGGCCCACAAGAGACCTCAAAAAAACACAAAGATGGATGGTACCCGGGGAGAGCACCTGAGGGACGACACCAAGGCTGTGCTCTGACCTCTGTGTGCGTGAGCAAACACATACCTACACACACAAAGAAATGCTCCAGGCACGCTTTGCATGTGCACACACAATTAATCAATTTTTTTTTCAAAGTTGATTAAGCCAGTGTATCAAATACCTTATTCAAATGTTGTGCTATGTAGCCTCTTCCACATCCCACATCCAGCGCAAGAGGGAAATCTCTGAAAAAAGACATAGAAGCTAAGCTTTGCAATACCGTCCATAACATAATCAAGACCTAATTGTCTTAAGTAAAAAGATTTTAGTAACTACACCTTTCAGGAGCCTTGCCGTACCAGCGTATCTAGCAGAAGATTGAATGTACAGAGACAGTCTGTTTGATCTAGTCACTAATCCACAGGCCCTAATACTGAACCATGGAGACCCAGCCTTGGGGGGGTGGGGGGGGGGGGGGTCAGCAGTGCAGCACTTTCCTAGCATGTTCGAGTTCAAGCTCTAGCAGCACAAACAAACAAAAAGGTTTAGACATGAATTTGAAGAACACACTTAACAAAGGCATCTGAGTTCAATAATCCAAGATTGAAATCAAGCTAAACGTAAGTTAATATGGAAACAATGGCATACTTAACAGCAAATCAATAATTATCTTTACTTCTCAAATACTCTGAGGCAGGAGAACACTTGGAAATGTGCTCTATTCTCCATATGAAATTTCATAAAGCATTTTTAAGCTTGGGCTGGGGTACAGCTCAGTGGTAGAGTGCTTGCTCGGCATGTGCAAGGCCCTCGGTTTAATCTCCAGCACTACAGGGTTAAAACTAAAAACCTAAAACTCCGAGAATTATCGAAAACTGAGTAGTATAGTAAGCTCCAAGTGTCCAGCGCTAAGTCAACTCAAATATCTTCTCTTTCTTTATATATACATATTTATTTTTTTTAATTCTTATTTTATATATGTGAATGTTTTGATTGCAACGTATGTATATGCATACCTGGTACCCACGAAAACCGGAGTGGGCATCCCTTAGAACTAAAGTGACAGATGGTTTGAGCCTCCATGTGGGTACTGAGAACAGAACCCAAGTCCTCTGGAAGTGCATGCAACCAGTCTTCCTAACTACTGAGCTATCTTCCAGATCCCAGCTCAAACATACCACGCAAGGAGCAATGAACACTTGAATTGAACACTTGAATTCAGTCAATCTAAGGACAGAGCCAGAAGATTAAACCTCCATATTAGACTAGCTCCTCTAAACTGGGACACACAGCAACTGTAAGCCATGGGTTTCCATAAACAGAAGAAAGAACAAAAAGAACTGTCAGTTTAATTATTTTTAAGAATGGTTGCCAAAACTGGGCTGGGGAGTGCTTGCCATGCAATGTGATGACTTCCAACCACCAGCCCCCACCTGAAAGTTAAGCTTAAGTGTGGCAGCATGAGCCTATAACCCAGTGCTACAAAGGCAGAGACGCTGTCGGGGCCTTGCAAGATAGCCAGTTGTAGTGATCTGAAATAAAATGGCCCCCAAGGGAGTGGAACTACTAGGAGGTGTGGCTTTGTTGAGTAGATGTGGCCTTGTTAAAGGAAGTGTGCCACTGTGGGGGTGGGCTTTGAGGTTTCCTATGCTTGGGATACTGCCCAGTGTCTCAGTTGACTTCCTGTTGCCTGCAAGATGTAGGACTCTCAGCTACTTCTCTATCATCATATCTGCCTGTACGCTAAAATGCTCCTCAAATGATAATGGCCTAAACCTCTGAACTGTAAGCAAGCCACCCCAACTAAGTTTTTCTTTATAAGAGTTGCTGTGGTCATGGTGTCTCTTCACAGCATGAGAAACCCTAACTAAGACACCAGTCTAGCATAATATAAGGGATGGAAACTGCAGGCTTGTGCATGCTAAGCACAGTGGCTACAAATCAAGGCCTGTTAAGTACTCTAGTAATAGATAGAGTATCAACACAAGGACATTTACTAGCATTTTAAGTAATTTAATTCCAAACATTTAATGTTTAAATTATCCTTTCAGTCATAATCGCAAGTCTTAATGGACTTGGCTTTATTATCCTCAGAGCTGTGGCATAGTTTGTAAACTCCAAACTAAAAAGCAAAATTTAGTGTTTCATTCATTAAATCAAATAAACTATAATTCAGGCAAATGATAATAGTGAGCCATTTTTTGTCTTTAATTAGTGACAAAAAACAAAACAAGGAGGGGCCTATTTGCAACAAGGAAGTATTTTTTACCTTACAAAATTATAGACTCCTTTTCATTTGTAAAGATGTATCCAAAATATAGCTGGAGAGTCTGTGAGTTTATAAAACTCTCCCTGCTTTTATGAGATAATGATGATAAATTTATTCCATGTTGGTATAATTCAATGAATGTCACTTAAAGAAAAGCCAACAAAAAGGAGTGATTTGCTAATGCCAGAGAGCAGGTCTACTATAAAGCCATTCTTTGGCTGTCGTTCCACTACATGGTGACAAGTTTGAATCAATAAAGCTTTCATTATGCCCAAAGCATACAGCAACAGATCCATCAAGATTTTTATACTACTCAATGAAAGTGCTCTTTCTCAAGTCATTCCCCACAGAACTGTCATAAAATCTGTACTACCATTAGCAATGTTACATTGTAATACAGTACCAGGAAACAAATCTAGGTACACTTTCTCCCTCACTCAAGTGGCAAAAGATTCTATTGTTCATTTCAGTAAAACCTAAACTTAGATTTAATAAATCTTAAAATTTCACATGTAGTTGATTTTTTTAGTTCCATATTTTGAGCAATCTGTCTATTAAAAAATTTGGGGTAAACCAAATAGATCAGTCATTCAGGCTTGAAGAAAGCCAAAAGTTTTACATCCATACTATTTTTTAAAAAAGAATATAACAATGAAGAAAATGTCATTTGCTTTCCCAGAAAAAGAACAGCCAGGTGTGGCTGTGCAAGCTTATAATCTCAGCACCCAGAAATCTGAGGCCGGAGAAGTGCCATGAGCTAGAAGCCAGCCTGAGCTACATAGTGAGCCCCTATCTCAAAAATCTAAAAAAGAAAGACAATGTTTAGAGTGATTTCAATCACCAATCCTGGTAATCAATTTCTCAGATTCGACTATTCCACATATCAAGCTCTCATCGTTTAATTTCAAGTCTCCACTCAACAGCAGATTCTGTTGTCCTCCAGGACTGGTGGAGCATGTCCAGATTCCTAGATGCTCAAGAGACTAAGAAAGGATGACTGCCCAAGCACAGTTAGAGGTAAGGCCTAGGAGTTAGAGCAAGACTCTGTTTTGGGAAAGAGAGACAGAGACAGAGACTAAGAGACAGAAAGACAAGGAGAGGGGGGAGAGGGAGAAAGAGAAAGTTACAGCATCTCACTGTAAT
>CABHPQ010159489.1:835-41752 GCA_902168405.1 Peromyscus aztecus
ACTTCTGGTTGCCAACACTCTCCAGGAATCAAAGGAAGCAACCAGAATGCTCCCAGCAACCATGGAAGGGGCCCAGCTGTCAACACTACTACTAAACTGCTCCCTACAGGCAGATGGCTGTGTGTTCTGAGTGCTGGGGGTGGGGGTGGGGGGCAGGTAGCGGCTGCAGGACAGGGATGTGACACTCTCCTGGGGCTGTAAATTCCTTCCCACATTGGAAGATAAGGCTACTGAACTGTTTTTTGTTTTTGTTTTTTTTTTTTTTTTTTTTCTGGGAAACAGCCCCAGATCGATCTAGACGGCACCTGCAGTATGCACATAGGATGCCTGTCTGCAGGAGGTCTCCTGAATCTCACAGGACCAGGACCACAGCACCAGGATGCTCCTAGGGACCAGATGCCCTGTTCCCCAGGAACCTGAGTGAGGGTGCCTCCCTTGAGGTGTAAGTTTCCCAGCCACCGTCTCACAAGAAAAGTGAAGGAGGCTGGGTCACAGCTCTGCATTGACCCTGACAAAACAGCCTTCCCAGGCCAGAGTGGGCAGATAGAGCGCTGCAAGGCCGGCAGCACCAGTCTCCTGGGCTCGGCCAATGGCCCAGGAGAGCTGAGTCCTGACTGGCCCCTCACTACCTGGGCCCTAGACAAGTGCTTGGCTTCTACAGCTCTGGTTCTTCCTTTATAAGGAAGATGCCAACCTCTCAACCTGCTAAACACTTACATACTTAAGTCGAGTATTAACTGTCCTGAAGCACTTGTGCTGCAGAGTTAGAAGTCAGTGACATCTCCAGGCAGGGGCCGGAAGTCCCTGCCTCCCGAGTCTGGACCACGAAGAGAAAATGCACAAATTGGGTCTGGGGAGATGTTGGTAAAGATGCATAAGAACCTGACTTCAAACTCCTAACTTCTACATAGGCAGTTTTAATCAGGAGGCAGAGGCAGGGGGATCTCTGAGTTCAACCAAGACCAGCTTGGTCTACAGAGAGTTCCAGGACAGCCAGGGCTACACAGAGAAACCCTGTCTTGAAACAACAATCACAACAAAAATCTGTGTGCAGCATCACACACCTATAGTCCCAGTGACGGGAGTGGAGACTGGAGGGTGCCTAGAACTCACTGGCTGGCCAGCCTAGCTGAACCAGCAAGTTCCAGGTTCACTGAGAGATCCCACCTCAAAAAAGAAGGTGGACAGTGACTGAAGGAGACAGTGGACATAGGCTCTGGCTTGCTTACACACACACACACACACACACACACACACACACACACACCACGCACGCACGCGTGCGCATAAGCAAACACCTACACATGTACACAAAAATGTACAAATGCTGCAGAATGGAAACACATGGGCATTTCCTCCAGGCTTTGTACTGTTTCCCAACATACATGGCTTGGCACTTCAGGGGCAAACCAAATCATGCAAGCAATCCCACAAATGCTTTGGATTGGCAGGCCATCTCCCTAGCCGGGACGCAAGGAAGAACAGAAGAGCCGAGAGCATTAATGGCTGACTCAAATAAATGGCTATCACACTTAGTCCTAACAGGACTAAGAAGTAAGGTGGCCTCAGTAAGCTTCCTGCCTCACCCTGAAGAAAGCAGAAAGGCTTTCTTCATGGGTCATATGTGTCCTAGGATAGCTATGGAATGGCCCAACACACTTGTAGAGAATTACAATGTCAAAGGGCCTTTGCAGAACTGTCTTATCTCATACCCATGTTCCAGGTGACCACTGAGGAGTGAGTGGGAAGGGAGCTGGGCAATGTGGCACCCTGGCCATGCTCAGACTTTGGGACCATGTCCCCTGAGGTATCTGACTGTCAGGTAAGAGGTGACCCTGGATCCATGAGGTGCTGGGGCTGTTCGGTGCTGTGCAAGAGGGCAGGAAGACCAAGAGAGAGAAATCTGGGGGGAGACGTGGCCAGCACGGCAGGGACTAGGGATCCCTAGAGGCACTCTGGACCCTGACCCGGAAGTTCAAAAGATGAAGGGTTGGATGCTGAGTAGCAGGGAAGCTCCTGTGAGGGGTTTCATTTTACTGATGCCTGCTCCCCATATATGGTCCAATACTATCTGTACATTGAACAGGTGTGGGTCCTTCACACTGGACTTCCTCTCAAGTCCCTCCTTTTAGTCTCGAGTCAGACATGAGGTGTGAATTCAGCAGCCTGAACCTTTCCTTGCCATGGTACACCAGCCAGAGTAGGTTCCTCAGACACAAAGCCACTATAAACAACTGTAGACTCATGCGCAAAACATAACAAAACCAAACCCACACAGATAAGCAACTCATGTGGGAACAAGCAGATCAGGAAGGACACAAGCATGGCTGGTGTGGGGGCAAAGACCCTGGCCCAGACTCCGTCACCAGCCCTGCCTTCTGCTGCAAATGCTCACACTACAGACTCTGTCAAGAAACCAAGGCCAGTGGCAGTCAGCTCTGAAGGAGGGCTCCTTGAGACTCTGTCATAGATCACCGTGGGGAGAGCATGGAGGAAGCCCTCACCAAACAGACTTACCACTGTATTGCCAGAATCTCCTCCAAGGTCTCTCTCATTCCTTATCCACACTAAAATCTACAGAGGTCAGAAGGCAGAGATTCCTTCTGCCTGGGTCCTGTCGTGATGATAGGTCCTGAGCGCTAGACACAGGTGTGACTACCTGGTCTGTTGAGGGGGAGGCTGGGCTCTGAGTAGGATGCCTCCCCAACACTTTAGCTGCCATCCTGAGCCTGTGCAAGACGCCAGAGCACCCCAGGGGACCCCCAGGAACCCAGAAGGCGATGAAGGCCCTCTGGCTGCTCCAGCACCATGGAACCTTGAACAAGGGCTTGCAGGAGTGGGGAATTTTTAAGGGAGCGGCTATTTTTAAGTGGCACGCCTTGGCTATTTCGAGGCTTGGGTTTCTGTTTTATTTATTTAATTCAAAGGGAAGCTGTGTTTTCACATGATCCGTTTCTTTCAAGACGGTGTCGCGGGCGTTTTTTAATGTTGACGTCATCTTGACTTGGTGGGCTGGTCAAAAGACGCTGGAGGGCCAACGTGCTCTTACCACGCTGCTCAGATGAGGAAAGAGCCAACACGGTAGCCAGGACCTCTGCAGCTCACAAGGGCCCCGACTTAGTATTTTTCCATTAAAAAAAACTTGACACAGAACTCTGCTTAAAGGTCTGTACATTTTTCAAAATACGTGTTTCAAAGACGCTGAGGCAATGTCCTGCAGAAACCCACCGAGCGCGTTTGCAGCAGGAGGCTATGCACACAGACACAGGGCGGCAGCGGGCCAGCGTTCCCGAGAGACGCCCGCGCAGCTGTCTGCGTGCAGGTAACTGCTTTTTTTTTTTATTTAATATTTTATGTGTATGACTGTTTCACCAGCATGTGTATCTGTGTACCACCTGTATGCCTGCTTCCCAGAGTTCAAAAGAGGGAGCTGGATCCCCTAGAACTGGAGTTAGAGATGATGGTGAGTCACCGTATGGGTGCTAGGAATTGGACCTGTGTCCTCTTCAAGAGCAACACATGTTAACTGCTGAGCCACCTCCCTAGACCAGTACCTGCTTCTTCCTGTTACTCAGCCTCCCTTCTGGGGAGCGCTGTGTGCTGGTTTCATCTGTCCTCGCCAGCAGAAACATGCTAAACACAAATTCACACTAAAAACACAAATGTCCATTCTATGTGCTCAACCCCACAGCTTCCCAACAATCAAGAAGATACCAGGACGAAAACACAGGAGCTGCACTGAGGAGGCAGAGGCGGAACCCTGGGGTCTCTGGCCAGCTAGCCTAGCCGATTGGTGAGTCCCAGGCCAATGAGAGATCCTGCCTCAAAAACCAAGGCAGACAGAACCTGAGGAATCCTAACTGAGGTTCTCCAGCCTCCACAACCACACACATGCATATGTACATACATGAACATGCACACACACAGATACAAAGAAAGGACAAGTGAGATCAATTAACTCTAAATTATTATGAATACCAAGTAACTTGACTGAATAGCTCAGGTCAGGGCCGCCTACGGTCTGATCATGAAGTGAAGCTCCCTCTTCCATGCCTGTCTCCACCTCAGGGCTACAATGCCAAGATCACCCCTATACTCTGGCTGAAACCCCAACAACCAGAAGGAGGGATGCTTCTGGAATGGCAAAGAGTCACAGGCCCACTCGGGCCCCAGGGCCTGGGTCCCCTCAACTTGGGCTGTACAAGGCCTAACACTGGAAACAGAGAGGAGAGAGGTGACTCAGCTGAGCCCTGGGCAGAGGGACATTAGAGCCAGCTAACGTTAGAGCAGAAATCCACCTGGATTCCTAATTTCTGATCAGAATACTTACTACTTGTGGGCTGCATTTCCTGCTGCAAGCATCCCCAAGAAAATCATAGCTTACATTTGCTGTGTTCCTGGCGCCCTACTAAAGGTGACTTAGAAAACCCAGTGATCAGTCTTAAAAGCCAGCACCACTCAAAGTAAGCAAGGCTATCATCACTTGCTTCCACAAACGAGTAAAGGTTTCATACCTAAAAGGTAAACAACATTATGATCCCTCCACACTTCAAATGATGTGTCCGTGGGTGAGAAACAGCAGTCACCCTGGAAACTTCCATAAAATGTGTGTCCAGCAGGACTGTTTTCACTGCCTACACACAGGAGAGAAAACAAAAAACAAAAAAACAGCCAGCAAAAAAATGGTTAATGCTGGCCTTCAAAAGGAGGCTGGCCAGAGCCCAGTGAGTATGCTTGGGAAGTCTATAAAGGAGGCGCTGTGCCAAGGGGACCAGACGCTGCGGGACAGCCACAGGCATCGTGAGCCTGCTCCCTTCCCGACAGGTCTTTCCTTTCCTCTCCTGCTGTATCCCTGCTGGGCGCCATCCCCAAGGTGCTGCAAGTCCAGGGCCAATCCCCTGTGGGCAAGCTCCGGGTACCCCTCCAGCAGATGGTCCGGTGATACGGTGGCACAGGTAAGGTTCCAGGTCTGCGCCTGGCTGGGCACTTCTGCCTGTGCTGTGCTGGGAATGGTGGAGCAGGCATGCATCCCTCAGCCTCCAGCAACAGCATGCTAGGTGTGACCGAGGCAGGGGCTCTGCCCAAGTGCAGGCAACAGCGTGTCCATCTAGAGCTCCACATTCGTGTCCCGGGCTACGCCCTGTAATACCACGTTGCTGCTGCTCTTTGCCTGCCAAGGGAATCCCGGTGGCTTGGCAAGCTCAGGGACAGGGGTCTTGTAAGCCTGGCAAAAACCTGGCCTTGTTTCCCCAGAACTGGACACACAAGAGAAAAATCCAAAGGACACTAGCGCTGATCTTTAGGCCAACAGAGCAGCAGTTTGGATCAAGCACAGAACCGAGGGTGTTGTCTCTCCCACACTCCACCAGAATGGTCGATCGGCTCTAGAGCTCTGCTCCCCTTAAGCTGCTGGAGTTGTGGCCGAACCTCTGAGTTTCCACATTCACACATTGCACTCTAGGTGAGTACTTTTAAATTCTGAAGTTTCGTTTATTTGTTTTGAGGCAGCGTCTCACTATGCAGCCCTAACTGGCCTGAAACTCACTACATAGACCAGGCTGGCCTCAAACTTAACAGAGATCCACCTGCCTCTGATTCCTTTGTGCTGGATTTAAGTGTGCACCGCCAGGCCCAGCTGTCTTGTTAAATCTCAGAAGAAATAAAGGGAATCCTTCCATACTGTAGTTGGACTCAGAAAAGTGGCTTCCGTGGCTCAGATGGGCACTACTGGGAAAGATGGGTTGCCACCCACACCCACACTTCCAGGACAGAATGTGGCCATGGCAGTGAGCTGCCCTCCTTTCTTCCTCCCCTTATTTTACTGAAGCGTATTTTGGGAGAGAAAGGCCAATAAACCTCTGGCTTGCCCTTGCTTCACCTCAAAACCAAATGCAACCCCCTCAAGAAAGGCAACGGAGATGCGTTTTCAGGAGCCAACCCGTTCACTCTGCCATCCTACCCGGGGTGCCACTGACTGGGTGAGGAAGCCAGGACAGCAGCCGCCCAGGGCGGTGTGGCCAGTGAGTAACACCTCCGGCTTCTACCCACTGGACACCCAGGGTCTCCAGATACTGCCCGTGCTGCTGAGAACCCGGGTCACCCCACAGAAAACCCTGGGGCACAGAGTCACACAAGCTAGGAAACATTTCCAGCCACATCTCCCAAGCCACAAGTGGACTCAGCTTCCAGGATACAGCATCTAAAATGTTGTATTTCACAGTCATTTGTGAAAAGGACAAAATGTTCTCCTTCCTTCACTCCTTTCTTTCTTATGCCTTGAGGGGGGTCTCGGGTTATATTGTCCAGAATAGTCTCAAACGCCTGGGCTCAAGGGAACCTTCTACCTCAACCTCTGGAGTAGCTGGGAAGATGAGGAATCATTCTCAACTATTTAGTGAATATGAGAACAGCCTGGACTACATGAGAACCTGCCTCAAAAACAAGCGTGTGTGTGTGTGCGCGTGTGTGTGATGCTGAAGATGGACCCTCGTGTGTGCCAGGTAAATGCTTTACCACTGAGCTACCCCCCAGCCCTCAAATGACAATTTTTCTTCTTTACTCTTTCATTCTGTATTGGGGGCAGGTGTTTATTCCTGGTAGCCACACTCATTACTGCCACTAGGAAAAGAGCGAAGCTTTCTTACCACTTTACTAAGAGAAAAATCAGCTCCCGTTGTGCGGGCTTCTTGGACTACCTTTGAGAACGACTGGGTTTTTCCCTTCCCATGTCACATTTCTTTCCAACAGCTGCTGAAGTTAATGAGACTTCCTGTCTCGACAAACAGTAGTTTTCCTCAAATTCCCACACCACACATTCACGTTATTTCATGAGCCAGCAATCTGATGGGTCCCACTGCAGCTCCCATGACTCACAGACTGCCGCCAGCTCAAACCACCAACTGTGGACACCCTTAGGGGACAGAAAGGGACACTTCCACATCCATCTCTTCTGTTCCAGCTCAAGGGCACCCATCTCTCCAAGATGGCGAAAGCCAGAGTCCAGGCAGGCTGTTATTCTCATGCACTACACCTGGTTCCCTCAGGATACCCAGGATTCCAGATGCTTAATCTTGGCCTATCTGCCTCCACAGGTGCCCAGAGAGTGAGCCGGCAGCAGGTGTGGCTGCCCAGCACCTGCCCAGACATCAGACACCCTGTCTGCCCTTCTGGTTTTCTGAGACTAGCAGGCTCCCGGGACGATTTTTCCTGCTTTACAAATGCCTGGCTCACTTCCAAGAGAATCACCTTTCTTTGTGAAGATGGAGCTGTCGCTTAAAACAGACTTCTGTGATCCTTTCAGCAAGTCCTGAAAGCTGCCGAGGGAAGCCATGGATGCGACTACTCCAGTCCACACTGTCGGCATGGAGATCTACCTAGGCCCCACGTGGCCAGCCCCTTCCAACAGCACCTCCCTGACCCTCAACTTGTCCCTCCCGCTGCAGGAAGACACCCCGGGGAACCTCACTGGGGACCCCTCCGAGCACCAGCAGTACGTGATCGCCCTCTTTCTCTCCTGCCTCTACACCATCTTCCTCTTTCCCATCGGCTTTGTAGGCAACATCCTGATCCTGGTGGTGAACATCAGCTTCCGGGAGAAGATGACCATCCCAGACCTGTACTTCATCAACCTGGCGGCTGCCGACCTCATCCTGGTGGCCGACTCACTCATCGAGGTGTTCAACCTGGATGAGCAGTACTACGACATCGCGGTGCTCTGCACCTTCATGTCCCTCTTCCTGCAGATCAACATGTACAGCAGCGTCTTCTTCCTCACCTGGATGAGCTTCGACAGGTACCTGGCGCTGGCCAAGGCCATGCGCTGCAGCCTCTTCCGCACCAAGCACCATGCTCGGCTCAGCTGTGGCCTCATCTGGATGGCCTCAGTGTCTGCCACGCTGGTGCCCTTCACAGCCGTGCACCTGCGGCACACTGAAGAGGCCTGCTTCTGCTTTGCCGACGTCAGAGAGGTGCAGTGGCTGGAGGTCACGCTGGGCTTCATTGTGCCCTTCGCCATCATTGGCCTCTGCTACTCCCTCATCGTGCGGGCCCTCATCCGGGCCCACAGGCACCGTGGCCTGCGCCCACGCAGGCAGAAAGCCCTGAGGATGATCTTCGCTGTAGTCCTCGTCTTCTTCATCTGCTGGCTGCCGGAGAACGTGTTCATCAGCGTCCACCTCCTGCAATGGACACAACCAGGGGACACGCCCTGCAAGCAGTCTTTCCGTCATGCTTACCCCTTGACAGGCCACATCGTCAACCTTGCAGCCTTCTCCAACAGCTGCCTGAATCCCCTCATCTACAGCTTCCTTGGAGAGACCTTCAGGGACAAGCTCAGGCTGTACGTGGAGCAGAAGACCAGCCTGCCCGCTCTGAACCGCTTCTGCCATACCACGCTCAAGGCAGTCATCCCCGACAGCACGGAGCAGTCCGATGTCAAGTTCAGCAGTGCTGTGTGAGAGGGACTCCCAGAGGGAGGAGGACAGGGGTGGGGCAGGCTGGTGTTCAGGGCAGCACCCAGCACAGGTGGTAGGTGAACTGAGCCAGGCCATATTCTCAAACCCCAGTGGCTTGGGGAGCACCACACTGCTGGGTTATCTCTGGGGCTGCGGCAATCCAGATTCAAGGGTCCAGGGCAGCAGGTCAGGTGACCTTGACCAGTGTACTCAAAGGGCACCATACAACCTGCAGCTTGGTTTTCTCTCCGTACCCTATGTCCCCAGAAGATGATTCTGCTGTTGACAAGTGACAGTCAGAAGGATAGGCCACCCTATGGAGCATCATAGTTACATTTCTGCTACATGAATGCTACCTGATGGAGCAGTCTAGAGACAGAATATCCATACCAGACCCAAACTGGCTACATTTACTTTGCTTGTGATGTCTACCTGACCATGCACACACCGTCCACGGCAGCAAAAGCTAAGGACACTGGAGCCTTCTTCCTGTCTTCCAGAGGCTGCAGGGTCACCCCAGCTACCACTCATAACTCCTGAGTGACCCCCGTGTCTGAGCTGAGAAAGGCCCGTTACCAAATGCCCGCCTGCTCTGGGATGCCCACCTCTCACAACGCTTGTTTACAAAGGTGTGTGCTCTTATGTGAAGGTAAAGGAGGCTGTGGGTGCTACTGTGCAGGTCAGTGGGATGCCACCACGAGATGTGTGGCTCACCACGGAACACCACTGGGAACAGTGAGGTGTGAACGGCTCTCATTAAAATGTAAAAGGGAAGAAGAGAACCAAGGGTTGGTGTATTCATTCAGTGTCTGAATAAAGTGTAGGCATATGGAGATTCTTCTTTGCTCTGTGGTTCTTGGAATGGGGAGGAGGGCACAGTTAAGGACGGGACAATGAGAAACTCCCCAGTATACCGCTTCCTTGCCAAGGTAACTATGCCCACAGCTTCACACACCTGTGTGCCACTCTGAGGACTCCCCCGCCCCCCGCCGTGCCCCAAAGGCACTCTGGCATGGTATGGACCACGTGCTGTGTGGCATCAAGTAGGTCTTTCTTGTTACTTAGGTTGACAGCCACACTTTGCCCCACTTAGGGTCTGCCCAGGACGGCCATCTATCCCTAGGAGACTCTGGACAGGGAGACATGCCCAGGGCTGGGAGTCACAGAGCATGCCTGCGGCCAGTAGGGAGGAGCCCTGCTCATGTATCACAGGACAGGCTGCTTCATGCTCAATCTCCGCCCCCTGACCACCCACCTGGGCAGTTACCCACGTTAAGTGGCCCACTGCTCTGACTGAGGGCCCTGGGGTCTCTGGACACATGGAGGAGCTGGGGCAAGACCCTAGGGGCACATACAAGGTAACATGTAGACGACAGAAATGATCCATTTTGTCTCTAAAGAATAAACTATTTTCCATTCAAACCTATGAACCTGCTCTTTTATTCTGATGATAACATGGTGTATTTATAGATAAGCTTAAGTGAAAAGTACATGATATCTAAGTTATTAAGTTAAATATTAAAGATACTTAAATCTTTATCTTTCCAGATATTTAAGAACAATATCTAGCTGGGTGGTGTTAGCACACGCCTTTAATCCCAGTACTTAGGAGGCAGAGGCAGGCAGATCTCCGAGTTCAAGGCCAGCCTGGTCTACAGAGCGAGTTCCAGGACAGCCAGAACTGTTACACAGAGTAACTCTGTCTCAAAAAACAAAACAAAAAACCAAACAAACAAACAAAACAAAAACAAAAAACAAACCACACAAAACACAACCCACACAGGACACAGATGCCCTCTGCCTCGGTGGTCTGTCAGACACAGTTTGTGCGGGCTGGCAGGACTGCCAGCCTGAAGCACCTGCATCCCCTACTTACAAGTCTTCAAGAACAAGAGCATTTGTCCCCAAATGTCACCTGAGTCCCACGCAGGGCGGGCTTTCCACCTGGGCAGGGCATGGGACACCTCCTCCAGGATGGTGTCCATAAACCAACAGGTGAAGAACCACCATGGAGGTGGGTAGGTGTGTGGCTCTGTCTTGTAGAGCCCTAAAATTCAGGTAGAAGCCCTTCCCTCCACCCCAGGCAACCCTACAAAGGTGTGCAAAGCTCATGCAGCCCTCGCATAATTAAGAGGGGTAGAGTGTCCTAAAAGTCCTAAGACACTGTTGTCAGCAACCTCTGAGCCCTAGGCGATGGGACCAACCCTCACGGTGCTCCTCCTGACAGGCACAAAGCAGGGCTGACAGTGGAGGCCGAGAAGTGTGGCCACAAATCCTGACGGGGTAGCAAGCTTCACTGTAAATGCCTGATTCAAGTTTGACCTCAGTGATGGAGACAGGAGAAGACCCTCCATTCCAGTCACAGAAAAAGTCAGGGCTGGGCCTCAGCTCTTCAAATCTGCCTATGTGAGAGGCATCTGATGGCTGCCCTCGGGCCAGTGCGATACACAGATGCCCCAAATGTGCCAAGACTTCCCACTCTGGCTAGGGAGGCAGCCACGGCATCGGAAAGAGAACAACAGCCCTGAGACTCCCCCCCACCCCATCCATATTACAGAGAGAAAACACTAGATGCTTACAGTTTGTGAACACTCAAAACCACGGACAATAAAGGATGGGGCCGGGAACAGACCTCAGCCTCCAACACCCACACTGCCTTTTCCACAGCACATGGCAGCTCTGCAGCCTGGACAGGGGAGAACATGGGCAGCCAGAGAGCCAGGGTACCATAGGGCAGCCAGGGTCACCCTTTCCTGGGCTACACTCCCAGGGCCAATAGTCGGAACTGCACCTGCCCAAAGTCCCAGAATACTTCTCAAGAGACAGTACTCCTTCCTCATAGCAAGCCACCCTTAGGTCAGCGGCACCTCTTCAGCCCTTTGGACAGTAGAAAAGCCGTCCACTGGGACCACTGTAGCCCTGAGGCCACGCAGGACAGGCCCATTCCTTGCTACACACAACTGCAGCCCCTGGAGGCGATGCCACCTCCTAGCTGAGGCTCCTGACCCGGGTCTTCCACAAGCTGAGTTGCAGCAGGCTGGAGCAGACAGGGTGGGAACACAGCTCCTGCCTCGTCTCTGCCTCAAAGCACACTTCTCCATCCGCAAACATAAGGCAGAACCACTCTGGGGATGGGTGGGGTGGTGGATGATAGATGTATATCCCCAGGTCCCAGGGCAGGGTGAGTCGAGACAGAAGGCTGGACGTAGGGGGACAGGACAGGCCAGAAGTGGCTGGCCCTGCAGGGACCCTGTACAGCCCATTTGACCCCCCTCAAGAGTGTGTCCGGGAGCTGAGCTGAGGCTAACACAATTATTCTTGGCAGAAACACCACAAGATAAAATCAAGGCGTTTTAATTGCACTGCCGTTTCCTGGTAGCCTGGCTCACTCCTGCGTACAAATGTAGTTCAGACCCCAGGAAGAGCAGAGGCAGCCACCATGGGCACGGAAAACCTGTTTAGCCCTGGAAACCATTCCATCACCTCAGAGCTTAATAATGAGCCCTCCCGCACTCCAGCCCAGCCGCCCTTCCGGGCCCCGGCGAGCAAGACCTCAGGTACAATTAATTATCTCCTCCCTGCTTCGGTGGGACAGAGGAGGCCAGCCACCTGGCTGCCCAGGAGAGGCAAGCAGTTTCAAACATACAAAGGATAATCAGCAAGTCTGACGGCAGTCTTGTCTTTTGGGGGTTCTTTTCCCCAAAGGACTCAGGCAGTGGCTCCCTGTGAAGTCCTGAACGTGTACCACAAGCAACCCTGGGAGCCTCCCCTTCCCTCCTTCATAAACGTGTGCAAAATTCAGTTCTCGGTGTCTTTGATTCACTAATGCTTTCTAAAAATGTGTGTGTGTGTGTGTGTGTGTGTGTGTGTGTGTGGTGTATTAGAGGGATGGGGGGCAGGGGGTGGGGAGATGTACTTGCCTGTGTGTGCACACGTGTGGAGGTCGGAGGTCAACCTGGGGTGTCTTCCCCTTTAGCACTCAGTAATAAAAATCCTTACGTTTTGAGACAAGGTCTCTCTCAGAGTCTGAAACTTACTGTCTGGCCAGTGACCCCAGGGATCTGCCCGCACACACATGTACACACACACACCAGCCAGCGCAGGAGTTACAGGAACACACCACCATGCCTGGGTTGTGGAGCTCCAAACTCAGATTCTCTCCAGCCTAATTTTTTCCCCCTGGGGGTGGGGGCGGAGTGGCGGCATTTCGAGACAGGGTTTCTCTGTGTAGCTTTGGAGCCTAAAGGCGTGTGCCACTACTGCCCAGCGACTAATACTTTTGTTTTAACGTATTGTATGTGTAGATCAGAGACTAACTTTTCAGAGTCGGTTCTCTCCTTCCACAAAGTGGGTCCTGAGGATCAAGCTCAGGCTGCTGGCTTGGTGGTGAGATCCTGTACCCATAGAGTCATCTTGCTTTTAATATGAGAATGATCTAATACGGTTAGAATGGTTCTGGCTCTGAACAGCTTCCTATGTACTCAAACTTAAGTGTCCAGTGCTGGGGCTAGAGAGATGGCTAGCTGTTCAGAATGCACGCTGCTCTTACAGAGGACCCAGGTTCGGTTCCCAGCACCCACATGGTAGCTCACAAACATCCATAACTCCAGGTCCAGGGGAGCTGATGCCCTCTTCTGACCTCTGTGGGCACTAGTGGTATGCAGGCAAAACACTCATACACATAAAATAAAATAAATCTAAAACTAAAAGTGTCTACAGCTCAGTTGGTGGAGTGCTGTCTAGCACTCGTGAGGCCCTGGGTTAGATCCCCAGCAAAGCATAAGCTGGGCATTGTGGTATGTGCGTGTAATTCCAGCACTTGGAAAGTGAAGGCAGGAAGATCACAAGTTTGAGACTTGCCTGGGCTACACAGTGAGAGTGTCTGTCAAAAACAAACCCAAAACCAACTGGTTCAGTATTTTCACCGCAAATTCTAATTATTACAGAGCCACATACAGCACCTGGACTTTGAGTTCTGAGAAGTATTCGGGATCAAATCATCTCCTGGAGACTACGGTTGAACTGCCTTAGGGCTCTTGACCCCATCACAGCGGAAAACAGCCTGCCCTTGCCCCTTCCCATCATCCCCCGAGAGGCCGCCACAAAGCTCTCTCGAAAAATTCAGCACTAACATTGCTATACTTTGCACTGAATTTAGCTGGGAGATAAAAAATTATTTCTGTGCATAGGGCAGAATTTTAAATTCAAGGATTTTTCTTTTAAAAACAAATCTCTTCAGCTGGAGAGACGGTTCCGTGGGTAAAGGTACTTACCCTCTAAGCCTGACAACCTGAGTTCAATTCCCCAAAACGCACATGGCAGAAAAAGAGCCACCCCCCAAAAGCTGTTCCTCTGGCCTCCATATGTGCACTGTGGCATGCGTGCGCTCTCTCTCTCTCTCTCTCTCTCTCTCTCTCTCTCTCTCTCTCTCTCACACACACACACACACACACACACACACACACACACACTAAATAAATGGTAAATATTAAAACCTCACTAACATAAATGCCTTTAGCCCTAGTGGGAGGGTGGGGAACAGACCCCAAGCAAACCCAAGGAGACTGTCTTCTACAGTAGTAGGGACAAACCCTGAAACCACTCGGCTGTGCTGTGTTCAACTGAGCACACTGGGCTCCATTTGCTCAGAGTCTGGGACCAAAGGAGGATGGCAACAGCCAGGCCCCTCGGAGACCTAGCAGGTTTGGGTGGGAGCGTCTGGAACATGTGGTTCTCGGTGAGAAAGGCCCTGAGAGGACAGGGTCACATCCAGGACAGAGGAGATGGCCTAAGGAACACCCCATGGGCAAAACTGGGATGCTCTGAGCATCAGCGTAATTAAGAGGAGTCAACAGTTACAGACAGTTATAGACTATCAAAGGGCAACCATGACTCCACTCCAGCAATAACTGGATAAATATAACTTACATAATAAATACAATGTAATAAGATGCCGAGTAATGAGCCAGAGCATGGGGTTGTAACCTATGCGAAGAGCTGGCCAGCAGAGGAGGGGATCTGGAGTAAGACCAGTCCCTCGGTAGCCTTCCCCAAGGGTTCATTCATGTGGCCACAAGCGCCCAGCTATGAACCGTGGGCCCTCGGTGGGTATACTGGCTGGTTTTGTGTGTCAAAACTGTGTAGGCCAAATAAACCCTTTCCTCCCCAACTTGCCTTTTGGTCATGGTGTTTTGTCGCAGCAAAAGTGAGACACTTGCTTATCAGAGCAGGACCTCCCACAGGGCCGACAGGACAGTACCACAGACAGGACCACAGAGCAGACGGGGCATCACCAAGAGGAGGGAGTCTAGACACTCAGGGGGGCAGGGATGCAAACCCCCGAGCTAATCAGGAGCAACCATTAGAAAACTCGAAGCAGTGACAAGGAGTCAGTGCACACCACCTCTGTCAATGGTAAAGAGACAGGGCTGAGTGACTGTTCCAGGTTCAAGGGAAAGGGGGTAAGGAATGCAATGTAAGAGTCCCTAGCGGCTTGGCGGCGGCGGCGGCGGCGGCGGAGCACACCTTTCATCCCAGTACTTGGGGAGGCACAGGCAGCAGATCTCTGAGTTCAAGGCCAGCCTGGTCTACAGAGTGAGTTCCAGGACAGCCAAGACAGAGAAACCCTGTCTCAAAACACCGAGAGAGAGAGAGAGAGAGAGAGAGGGAGAGAGGGAGAGAGAGAGAGAGAGAGAGAGATCGCTAGCCAAAAAACAAAACAAGATGAAAGAGCGAGCTGTGGAGATCCGGGTGGGACAGACTGCAACCAGGAAAGATGCGCCGCACGTGGTGCTGCGTGTCTGCCACTGCAGCCCATGGGAGGTGGGGCAGGAAGGTCAGGCGTCCAAGGCCAGCCTGGGCCACGTGAGACCCAGAATCTGCAAAGGCTACTTCTGGGGGCGGTTTAAGGTTGTGTGCCAGTGCCCACGTTCCCGAGGCTGCCAAGTGTGCCGTATGATGTGCATACTGCCTGCACCCTCAGCACCCACCAGACAGTCAAAGGTAAAGAGCATTCTAGGGCTGGGAAGACAGCTCAGTGGGTAAAAAGGCTGCTGCCTAAGCACGAGACCCGAGTTCAAATCACCGCATTCATGTAAAAAGCCAAGCATTAGTCATACGTCTTACCCAGGGCCAGTCGGGGAAGGGGCAGTGGGGCAGGGGCAGGACAGGACCAGAAGGGGAGGTGACGCCTTGGTCAGTGAGTGGCTCTAGGCTGGACTCTCCTTTGTGGATTCGTCCTTCTCTGAAGAGCCATCCCACCCTCTGCCCAGCTCCACTATTCCTTCCCCAGCGAGGGGAGACACCCCCACTGCTCACCCCCACTTTGCCATTAGCAGATGCAAAGTGTGTTCTGAAAGAGGGCAGGTTTAAGCCATCTGGAATCCTCGAAGCATCCTCCAGCATTTACTGGGAAGCTCCTAATTAAAGTTTTCTCTTCTCACTTACTGCCTGGTAATTCCAGCTTTATTTTCTCTTTCACAGTGGGAAACTAATTATCCAGGGTGCCTTTCCATAGGCTTTTCAATTAAAAACAGGGGGGAAAAGCCTCAGTAAAATTAAAGTGGAACATGGGCAGTCATTCTCTGCATTCACTCACAGAGGTGAAGGCCAGTTCTCTGTCCTGGGGCGGGGATGGGGGGGTGGGGGGAGGGAAACAGGGTCTACAGGGAGCCGGGACACCTGAGCACACTGGCTCAGCAGCCCAGCAGCTCTCTGTCCTGACAGCCCAGCCGTTGCTGTCTGACAGTCGTTGCTGTCTGACAGTCGCAGCAGCAAGGAAACACCAGTCACACCACTTACTCAGCAAGGCTGACACTTCCACGGGGACAGTATACTCAGAACACCGAGGGGGAAAGACGCATCGATCAGCCACCGAGAGCAGTGATCAGCAGCCCTGGGAATGGAAAGAACAAGAGGAGACGGAACAAACCACCCGGGGTGCTGTCACACATGGGAACACTAGCTTTTCGGCTCAGACCAGAGAAGGGCAGACCTTTGTGCTCTCTGGCTTCACCCTTCATCCAAGCAGGCCAGGAGGGGGCTGCACGGGAGGCTGAGGCAGGAGGACTGCAAGTCTGAGGTCAACCTGGGCTACATTGCAAGACCTATCTCAAAAAACCAAGGCCGGGAGATGACTCCGTTGATGAAGTGTTTGCTTTGCAAGCACAAGGTCCTGAGTTCAAGCCCCAGCACCCACTTAAAAAGCCAGGAATGGTGGCCTACATCTGTAATCCCAACACTGGAAAAGCGGGAGACAAAAATGATGAGGGAAAGCAGGGGGTCATCTGGAAACTCCATCACACCCCAAGTCTCCCTCACTCTGGGAAGACAGTTCTAAGGCCTCTTGCTCACAGGCACAGACTGATAGCCTAGAGGAGAGAGCTCAGGGTTGGCATGCCCTTTGGGAATGAGTCCTGGGCAGAAGGTTCAGGAACACTGAGAAGTGACAGCAAAAGGCTGGGCAGAGCTGGAGGCCCCCTCCCCCAGCTGAGCTGCCAGGAAGCCAGGGCAACTTGCTTGAAGCAGAAGCCTAAAGGCTTCCCTCCTAGCTTCTAGGGCTGTTCAAGCTGCACATACACGGAGGTGGGGTGGGGGTGCTCATTCACACACTGCAGCTCAGTATTCCCACACGTCCGACCTGGTGATATCAGGAAGACGTCATCTGCTTGGGCTAATCTGCCTGCTGCCATTGTGCAGTGGGTGGGGGCCCCTTTGAAAGCCACAGGAACACAGAACAAAAAAGGCACCCAAACCTATCTGTGTCCTACCCTGGGGTGGGATCAACCTGAAACTTATCACAACAAATCAGCTGTGGGTTCTGGAGCAGTCCCAGCTGTGTGCCCGGGGAGCTGGCTCCACTGAGAACTAATGTGTCTCAAGAGAGAAGGCGTAATAAAGTGGCAGCTAAACCCAGCTCCTCCTCCTCTCTCTCCCCTGCAGCCTGGGCCTCCTCCCTGACCTCCCACACGGGATCCGTCTTCCCCTCGCAGCCTTGGCATCTTGACAGTGTGGTGGTAACATGTGCTAGGCCAATCCCAGCCCAGAGCCTGCAGGAAGCCACTTCAGGGAGCACCGACTCGAAGGATGCACAGGTTGCTTGTCCTCCAGGCTCCAGCTGCTCCTCCCAGCACCAACAGGAACTGAAGTTATGGCCGTGGTCCCCATGGGTATGTCCGGCTACCCCAGGGAAGTGACGGCAAAGAAAGCAATGGACGCTGCGTGCACAGGATGTTCAGGCTTTAGGGACCCAGGATCCCTCGCTACCACAGAAACAGTACCCTTCAGAAATGGAGAGAGGGACAGAGGCTGCGTCCCTCCCATGCCAAGCAATGGCTAAAGCTGGCTGAATCCACAACCACCAGCCTGAGACTTTGTCTCGTGGAAACACCTCTCCAGGAGGTGACTAGCCAGGAAGTACCTTGGTTCAAGCATGGCAGCCTCTAACCAGTAGGTGGGCAGCACACACACAAACTCCTTACAGGCACAGAACCCAAGTGGGCCTGCGATTCCAGGCTGATTTCCAAAAGCAAGCTGGAAGCAGTGGAGGTGGGGTGGAGGGGTCCACACCACATCCCTGGCACTGCCGACCCAAGTACAGGTGTAAGTAGGGCCCCACCACCTCTCTCCAGCCTTCTAACAACATGTGTGCATGACTATGCACACACATGCAGTGCACATGTATAGGCAGACACTTAACGGAACACAGAGACATTTGTTTGGCATGGACACACAGGCACAAACCTATACACATGCACTCAGGCACACACACAAAAAAACATACATACAGACATGCAAGGCCCATGATGAAGTGCTATTCACACACAGGAGATGGTTAAGGAGCCTGGCCAACCTCAGCGTTGTCAAGGCAACGGCACATCCTGCACTCCACTGCTGCAGCAACATGAACTCACACAACCCCAGTTTTGGGAACAGGAGAGGGGGTGTGAGATCCTCCCAACAGCTCCTACCAGCCCCAGCCTGATAGTACGCTCTTCGAGATCCCTGCCCCCACATGGGCTGCACCTGGTCACCTGGAGTTTCTAACAGAATACCACCAAAGGTACAGAACCCCGACTTCTGGCTTGTCCCAGACCCTTCCTGCTCTCTCTTTTGCATTTCCTTCTGGAAAGGCCAAAGGTGGCAAGGAGGGGGCCTAATGCCCTTGAGGACCAGGACCCTTTGATGGCCACTGAGTAAGTGGGAAGCCAACACCCCAGAAACCTGTGGTGACTTGGTACGCTGCAGTGCTAGCTCCCTCCACAGGCTTACCTGGCAGACATAGAGTCACAGCAGCAAGACTCTAGGACCCCACGAGCAAACATCCCTGTGTGCCATGTGGCAGGACACACACAATAAGAGTGTGCATGCGGCACTGCTGGTAATCGCCCGACTCAAAAGGAACAGAATGGCAGGTGAGAATGAATGACCCAGGGCTGCACACAACAGCAAGACAAAGCTTTGCCAAGCTGTGCAACAGCAAGACTAAGTGAAGCCAAGCTGTGCTGTTTACATGCCCTCCCAGAGGCAATGCAAGGGATGGCCCTGGTCAAAGGGTAGCTCTGTCCTGGCTGGGCTGGCTTCACGAAAGGGGTACTTCTTTCTTCCTGTGTATTTTGTAGTGGGCGTGGGGGTCCACCCTAAGGTGATACTGTCACCACAGTAGCACAGAACTGAAGCCTCCTGCCAAGCACCCAGCAGCTTGCCCCCAAATACCAACATGGGGTTTCCTGCTTCCCCTCCACTCTGGGCAGACAATTCCCCCTTCTTACAGAACACGTAAGAACACGAGGGTTTATGCCTCGCCTTATTGCATCTTGTTAGGCTGTGTTTGGTTGGTATCACTGAAAGGTCTGCTCTTTTCTGAAAGGAAGGAAGCAGAGGAGCAACAGATCTGGGGAGGGGGAGGTGGGGGAGGGGTTGTGGGGGGGGGAGAGAGGGGATACTATAGTTGGGATGTACTGTATGAGAGAATAAATTTAAAAATAAAACAAACATTAAAAAGTTCAAAACAGGGTTGGGGATTTAGCTCAGTGGTAGAGTGCTTACCTAGCAAGCGCAAGGCCCTGGGTTCGACCCTCAGCTCCAAAAAAAAAAAAGTTCAAAACAGCTGGGCAGTGGTGGCACACGCCTTTAATCCCAGCACTCAGGAGGCAGGGGCAGGAGGATCTCTGTGAGTTCGAGGTCAGCTTGGTCTCTAAAGCGAGTTCTAGGGAAGGCGCAAAGCTACAGAGGAAACCCTGTCTCAAAAAAAAAAAAAAAAGTTCAAAACCAAAGACACGTAGGAGAGAACTGGGGACATGGCTCAGACAGTAAAGCCACTGCCAGGGAAACACGGAGCCTGGACTGGGATGCCCAGCACCCATGTCACGAGCCAGTGTGTTGGCATGCACCTGTGATCCCAGGGCTGGGAAGGCGGAGACAGGGGGATTTCTTAGCTCGCTGGCCAGCCAGTCTAGCTGAATCAGTGAACTGCAGGTTCAGTGAGAAGACCCTACCTCATAAATAAAGAAATAAACGCATATGATGGAGTCTGGTGAAACGCAAGCGTGTGCGTCTGAGTGTGGCTGCCCAGCACCCACAGAAAGAGTCAGACATGGTGGCCTGCTCATGTTACCCTAGCCCTGGGGGAGTGGAGACAGGAAGGTCCCTGGAGCCTGCTGACCAACGAGTCTAGCCAAACCCACGAGCGGCAGGTTCAGGGAGAGAGCCCGTCTCAAATGATTCATTAATTAATTACTGGGGAGGGGCCGGTGAGATGCTCTGAAGATGAGTGTACTTACTGCTGTTGTGAAGACCCAAGTTTGGTTCACAGCAGCATCACAGTGAGTAACTCACAACCACCTGGAACTCAAGCTCTGGGGATCAGATGCCCTCTTCTGGACTCCACAGACACCACACCCACACATGCACACCCCAAACTAAAGATTAAAATAATTTTTTTTTTTTTTTTTAAGTTTTTCAAGCCAGGGCTTCTGTTACACAGCCCTGGCTGTCCTGGAACTTACTTTGTAAACCAGGCTGGCCTCGAACTCAGAGATCCACCTGCCTCTGCCTCCCCAAGTGCTGGTATATAAAATCTTAATAGTAAGGTGGAGAACAATTGTGAAAGACACCCAAGGTCCCCTCTGGCCTCTACACACAAGCTCACCCTCCAGGATGAAATGTTTCAACTTGCAGGAAACTGCTACACAATTCCAGCTGACCGGAGACTGGAACCCTGAGCTGAAACAAAACCTTCCCCCTTTTAAACTGTTTCTCAGTACTTTGTCACAGTGAGGACAGGCTGAGGAACACGTGGAAAAGAAAATCAGCAGGGGATCCCCTAGCCTAGGTGATGACCTTGGAACTCCACCAGGTGGAGAAGGGCATCGGCCGGGTGAGAGGGGTATCCTGTGCACTGCGCTCGCTCACCTCGCTCACCACGCACAGCAGCTCTGCTCCTGGCAGGCGCTGGGTCTCCAGCAGAGCTGTGCTGGGGCGGGGCACCGACGCGGGACAGGACACCTCCTCCCCCAGTTTGTTGTCTTAAAGTTCTATTTCCTTGTCTCTGTTTTGAAGTAGAGTTAATCTCAAGTTTTGATACCTGGGATCCGTGGTGGGTGTTCCTTTCTCTCTTTTCTTTTGAAGACCATGTTAACCTCAAGCTCACCAAGTATCCAAGGATGGCCATGAACTCCTGATCCTCCGGCCTCTCCCTCCCCAGGGCTGGGATAACAGGCATGCAAACCTGGTTTGTGCAGTGCAGGGGAGGGAACTCGGGCAAGGGCACCACCAGCTGAATCACATCCCCAGTCCCGTCCGGTTCTATTACATTACAAATAAGTAAGTAAATAAAAAGTTCCACGCGGCAACCTCATGGCTGAACAAAGTGACAGTACATACTGTGTCCACGGCTGTTTGTCTCGAGGAAGGACAGAAAACACCACATATTAGATTTCTGACAAAATACGAACGGAAAGGAAAACTCAATTTATATGTATGAAACATTGCCAGCTTCTGTCCCTCATTACAAACCCGTGTTCTCTTTCAGACATGCTGGCGACGGGCACTGGAGGGGACCCGGCCTGGAGCAGGCACACAGGGACCCAAGGGGCAACCAGGATGCAGGGCTGCTTCGTGAGGCCAGTACTAGACGTCAGTGGGCAGAAGCCTGGCGCAGCAGGACGCAGCTGGCCTTGGGCCAGGAGGGATGCACACACACACACACACACACACACACACACACACACACACACCACATGTGCACACCCCACATGGCACCCACAGATCCAGCCTGGCTGATTGGGCCCTCCTCTCCAAGAGGTGGGTGAGTCATCTTTCCATAGGAAAGGATGCAGAGAGCAGGGAGATGGCTCAGTTGGGTCAGGTGTTTGCTTTGCAGCATGAGGACCGCGTTCAGTCCCTAGGGTCACAGAATTACAAAACAGGCTGGACACAACAGTATATACTTGTTAGTCTAGCGCTGGGGAGGCGGAGACAGGCAGAGCCACTGAGAGACCCTGTCTTAAAACACAAGGTGGGGGCGTTGGTGGCTCACACCTTTAATCCCAGCACTTGGGAGGCAGAGGCAGGCCGATCTTTGCAAGTTCGAGGCCAGCCAGGTCTACGGAGCGAGATCCAGGAAAGGTGCAAAGCTGCACAGAGAAACCCTGTCTCAAAAAACCAAAAAAAAGGTGGACAGCACTGAGGAGCGACAGCTAATGCTGACCTTTGGCCCCACCTCAGTAAGCAGTTCCCCCTCACATGGCGATCATCTCTGCACGGATGACCTGGGGTGAAAAAACCCAAGTCTGACAGCCGGTACAGGAAGGGCTACCCCAGATGGGGTGGAGCCTCGCCTCCTGGTGGATTTCTGTCAGGGGCGATATAAAAGGAAAACTTCATCAAGTAAACACACACACACAGAGGCACAGACACACAACATGCCACATAGAGAAACACACAGGCACACGCACAACACAAACACACTTACAACACACACACATAGGTGTGCATGTGCACACCACACATGGACACGGGCACACACGCCCTACACACACACACACACACACACACACACACACACCCCAGCAATGCGACCACAGGAAAACAGCTCAGCAGCGTCAGTGCCATGGTGGTGGAACTGCTACCACCCAACAGAATGCATTTGGGGACCGCCAAGACTGGTTGGCAGGTCAAGGTGCTCGCCACACGAGCCCAACAACCTGAGTTCTATCTCTAGGCCCATGTGACGGTGGAAGAACTGACTCAACAAAGTTATCCTCTGATCATGTATGCTACGGCATGTACACATGCATGTGCATACACATGCATACACACGTAAATAATATTAAATAAATTCAAAAACACAAAAAACAAAGAGCTTAGTCTTGGAGCATCTGATCACAAGCCACCCTTCAGTCACACTTCAAGTTCCAAGTCTACGGTGGTGGCGGGGGCAGGCTGGATTTTGGACTCGGTCACACTTGTCTTCCCAAGATGTGAGTCCATCGGACGTTTTCACTTGTGGTCTAATTTAATAACAACCAACGCATACGTACCACTCAACACAGGAGAGGGGAGCAGGAGCTGAACACAGTTCAAACATCTTAACTGCTGATGTCGATAAATGGTGTTTGGTGTGTGTGTGTGTGTGTGTGTGTGTGTGTGTGTGTGTGTGTGTGTGTGTGTAAGTCAGAAACTGATCGTGCATCTCCTCTCAATCACCCTCCACCTTATTTTTTTGAGACAGTCTCTCACTGGATCTGGAGCTCACCAATTCAGCATAACTAGCCGGCCAGTGAGCTCCGGGGATTCTCCTGTCTAGTCTCCCCAGCCCAGTTCCAGGCACATCCCACCACACCTGGCATGTTATGTGGGTGCTAGGGACCGAACCTAGGTCCTCATACTTGCACAGCAAGTACCTTCCAGAATGAGCCATCCCCGGCCTTAACTTTTTTTTGAAGTCAGTTAGGGTGGTTACTTCACAACTGTTGTCCGTTCCCTGGTATCCTGATCGCCTTGAGAGGACTGCCAGTCACAGAGCTGAAGAGCCACCATCCCGCTGCCACCACCCTGCCACCACAGCTGCAAACAGCCTGTGCCAGCTTTCGGTGAACTCTCAGCGACCTGGCAGCCTTTCCTACCCTGGCAGAAGGGGAGTGCCTGCCAGGTAGCTCAGTGAAAGCCCGGGCCTGGTGGAAACAGGCTACCATGCACCAAGGCTTGCTGTGACTGCTGCAGAGCCCTCTCTGGCTATACGAGCAGGTTACTGGGCTCACTCTGGGGCATACCCAAAGACACCCCCACCACCACCCAGCAGCCTCTGGTGGTGCAGCCTTAGTCTGGGGAAGGCTTCTCTCCAGCAGTGTGTTCTCCATCCTTAGGAGAACGGGCTGGGCTGGTACCACAAAGGACACTGGTAGTGATGTGACTTAGAGGCTAAAGAGCTTCAGAGAGTGCAGCAACCGTGAAGACACTGACCGCTGGACAGAGCTGAGGACAAGACACCTCAGGCCCCGTGACTGAAAGAGTCCCGGAGAGCGGCCAAGCCTTAGTGCTGCCAGTCCCAACACCTAAGAGCCAAGGCTCTGTAAGCACTGTCACCAATGCCTGTATGAGAGCTGAAACCGCAGAGAGTGCCACCTCCGCTGCTGACTGCTGCCACCACCGCCCAGCACCACCCAGCACCACCCAGCACCGCCAGGAGCCCTGGAGAAGAAGCCACCTCGGTACCCAGGCAGAATGGTTCAAGCTAGAATGAAAACCTCCAGGCAAAAGGCAATCTCTGGCTTCTAGGAATTTCGGATCAACAAGTCTCCATTATCTGCGCGACCAGCTCCTGGCCTTGGACATCTGAAGGCCCCGCCATCCCTATGTGTGGAGCTGCAGGACCTGGCTGGCTATCCAACAGCACACAGGGAACTCGGCCTGCTATGCACGATGCCTCACGGGACCTGCCAGACACCTAAGTTGGGCCCCTCGTGGCTTCACTTCAGAGGTGGGA
The DNA here is from genome assembly GCA_902168405.1 of Peromyscus aztecus. Classification (NCBI taxonomy): domain Eukaryota; kingdom Metazoa; phylum Chordata; class Mammalia; order Rodentia; family Cricetidae; genus Peromyscus; species Peromyscus aztecus. The sequence goes on from CABHPQ010159489.1 coordinate 25,274, forward strand.
CATGGAAACACAGGGTAAGTACGGGAGGGCTCTCGTGGACCTGGACAGCACCTGGGGTGGGGTAGCAGAGCTGTAAGGCAGAAGGAGCAGGTCCCGGCACAGCCTGTGAAGCAAGGGTGACAATCCCACACCGTGAGAACAGACCCTCTGAGGGTGCCGGCCTTGGGGATCTCAGATTCACCTGTGACTCTCCTGTATGCCATCCCCTGTGTTCTCTCTCAGAGTCCAGCAGTCAGTGGAATGGCCTGAACCTATTACAAGGCCACAGGGCCTGCCACAAGGGTGCCCAGCTATCCTGAGCATGGGCAGGGCTCTTGCCCAGGGCCCACGGGATGAGAATGAGACACTTAGGACAGGGCCTAGTCAGCCTTGACTTTAATGAGGATGACCTAAGAGATGAACCTCTGAGCATGTCTATGAGGAAATTTCTAGAATGGGTTGAGGTGGGAGATTTACACTAATTGTGAGTGGCACCATCCCATGGGCTGGGTCCTAGATAGAATAAAAAGTAGAAAAAGCATTCATCTTTCTGCTTCCTGACTATGGATGCAATGTGAGCAGCTGCATCAAGTTCCTACCTCCATGCCTTCCCACCATGATGGACTACACTCAGACCATGAGCCAAAAACACACCCTCCCCCTGACGTGGCTTCTGTGGGGTATTTCATCTCAGCAAGGAGACAAGTTACTAATACAACACCTGTCACCGGGACCACGGAAAGAAAGCTCATCCACCATGGAGGTGAGTGGCCTCAAGAAGCCTTCCCCACTACTCAGGTATCTCTCACGTGATCCTGATGCCCAGTCACACCCAGACTAGCACCTGTCACTCTGATGGCAACTAGGCATTGAAAAGCAGCCTTCATCAGGCTGCTAAGAGCTCCCGACAGGACACCCAGGGAGCTTGCTTGCCATTAGCCATTCCTGGAGCTAAGCAGGCAAAGCCAGACGCAGTCAGTTGGGTCCGTGCTCTGAACAGCGGGAGATGCGCGCTCAGTTCCTGGGAAAATGTCTTCAAAGCCACAACTGTTTTCCCAGCTGTGGACGCTCCACCCTGGGAAATCTTTCCATGCCGTTACAAGAATAATTCTGAAATGACTGTACAAACATGCAAGTCTGCGCCCCTCATCCTGGTATTTGAGTCTCCAAACACGAGAGCTTCCTGGAGCACCCTGTGTGAAGAATGGTAATGCCCAGCACTGCCTCTGAGTTTCAGGGCTTCCCCACAGACCTGGGTTCAGCTACCCCTGGCTTTGGCCCTGACCTGGGAGGTCTTGGAGCCATCAAGAAGCTGAAACCACCCAGCAGGACCACCCTACACAGGAGACTTTCTATTCTATTAACATGTGCAATCTATGGAAGAAAAGCACTAGACAGCTGTGGCACAGGAAGCCCGTCACAGCACGGAGCAGAACTGGGAAAGGAATATGACTTATCACGAATGGAGTCTGGGCACCCTGCAAACTGAACTGTAGGGATGGGGTGTGACACCACGGAAAAGCAGAAACAAACACCAAGTGTCCAACAGGCCTCTAAGACAGAAATTCCATGGCACAGCCACCCAGAGCCAAGAGGAAAAGCAGGCCTCTGAAATCCAGACTGCCATCAAGCTATGGACAGGTTCCCCTACATGAAACCAAAGCCACTGGCCAAGGCCACCTGGGCTGCCTCAGAAGCAGGATGTGATGCCCCAGGACAGGGCTGCTGGCTCAAGTGTCTTGATGTCACCTCAGCCCTCTATGCTGTGACAGTTAACCTTGTCAACTTGACAGCATGCAGAGTCACCTAGGAAACAGTGTCTGGCTATGACTGAAGAGAAGTTTCTGGAGAAGGTTACTCGAGGAAGGTAGATACAGTGTGGGCAGTGCTGTCCTATGGGCTGTGGTCCTGGACTGAATAAAAAAATGTGGGGCTGGAGAGCACCGGCTGCTCTTCCAGAGGACCTGGGTTCAATTCCCAGCACCCACATGGCAGCTCACAACTGTCTGTAACTCCAGTTCCAGGGGACCTGACACCTTCACACCAATGCACATAAAATAAAATTAAATAAATTATTTTTTTTTTAAAAAAAAGAAAGAAAAAGAAAATGCGAACTGGGCACCAGCCCCCATCTCTCTGCTTCCTGTGTATCTGATGTAATCGGCAGTATCACACTCCCGCCGCCATGCCTCACCCAGCATGATGGACTTGAACTCCAACACACCCTTACTCCTTGAAGTTGCTTTTGTCAGGAATTTTGTGAGCAAATTGAGGTAAGTTACTAATACACACACTTAAGTCTCAAAAATGACAATGGAGTTCAAGGGCTGGAGGCATGGCTCAGCGGTCAAGAGCACTGGTTACAGAGGACCCAGGTTCAAGTACCAGCACCCACATGGCACCCACCCCAGTTCCAGGGGATCCAATGCCTTCTTCTGGCGTCTGCAGGCACCACGAATACTTGGTGCACACCTGCAGGCAAACGCCAACACATTAAAAAAAAACTTTAAAAAATTAAAAACAACAGCAACAACCCAGTTCTAAAAGCGTGACCAGCTGAGCTCTGATCACAGACGGTCACTGTGGCAAAGCTCGGTGTGAAGCCCACGGCCAGCCACGCCTTGAAAACGCTGAGGAGAAAATGACAAAAATGACAGCACATGCAAACATTTTTCTTGCCAAACTTTTCCATGTGTTTGGCATTTTCACAATGGGTTCGCTTTATTTTTAAAAGAGGGGGAGGAGAGGAAGCTTTGTCTTGAAATATTAAGACTGTTGCCGGGTTGGAACTGGGCTCAGTTGGTAGAGTGCTTGATGAGCATCACCGGGCCCCGGTTCAGTGCCCAGCCCAGCGGAAACTGGATGAGGAAAACCTGACAGTCCACAGGAAAGAGCTCCCAGAGACCCCCTAACCAACCCAACAAAACCCAGGCATTCAGCAGGGGTTCTGGGAAGAGGAGGGAGAAGAAGGGTCAGGAGTTCAAGGTCAGCCTTGGCTACTGAGACTGTCTCAAAAACAAAATGGAAAACAGGCTCACCAGGTAAAGCACTTGCTGTGCAAGCGTAAGGACCTGAGTCTGGATCCTCAGAGCACACGTAAGAAGGTAGACACAGCAGCACACATCTGTAACATCTGTAACCCCTGCACTCCACAGTGAGACAGGAAGCGGAGACGGTAGATTCCCCCAGAAGCTTACAGGCCAGCTAGTCTGGTTTGTTCATAATAGTGAACAAGAAAACCTGTCTCAAGAACAGTGGAAAGTTGGGGCCAACCACCAAGGTTGTCCTCTGACCTCCACATGTGCACCATGGCATCAGCACACCGGCACTCACACGTTCAAGTGCATGCACACACACACTAACACAGAAAAGAATGAGTAATCTCTCCCCCAAATGCCCAGACAAGATAGTCAGCTGGGCTTTCTTCCCCAGACCTCATCGGCCCTGAACAGGGGAGGATCTAATCCTCTCAAGAGCGAACTCAGCACCCCAGGAATCAGCCCAGGGCAGGGCACTGCCCAGTACAGGAGCAAGCTCCACTCCATGCCAAGGCCTCTGACATCATTCTCTTTCCACCACAGAATCATCTGTGGAATTCCTGGGTGGAAAGACACAGCGATTTTGTTTTTATTCTGTTTTATGTCTGGCTTCGGGACATGGAAAAAACGCTTCATTAGTCCCCAACTCCTGGAGACCCAAAACTTCTAGGAACCATCCTCATCGCCGGATTGGTCCCTTTCCCCAATGCACACAGCCTGTCCAATCAGAACCACAACCTTACCTTGCACACTTTCCCTCTACCTACTGAGACTCCATGAGTCGAGAGCATCCCCACACCTGCCCTGTAGGCAGAGTGCAGCCTTTTCTCACCAGCACCCCCTTCATTAGAAAGCTGGACCCTCCCCCCCACCCACTCCCTACACACTTTTCTCCTAGAGGCCAGGGGTCCGGCACCAGAGCAGGACAGTGATGGGGCCAGGGACCCACAGGACACCCTCGGATGAGCCACAGGTAGTGTGCCTCCCGCCCTCTCTCACCTTCCTGGCTGGTCAGGCTCCCCTGTCTGGAACTTCTAGGACAAACTTTCTTATTTTATGTGTGTGAGAGGGAGGTGTGCACGCCACAGCGAGTGTATGGCCATCAGAAGACAATTCTGTTGAGTTAGCTCTCTCCTTCTGTCTTTACCTGAGATCTGAGATCAAACTCAGGGTGCCAGCCTGGCAGGCCAAAGGCCTGTACCTGCTGATCCCTCTCACCTGCCCCACATGCCCAGCTTTGTACATCTGTTCTGGGGTCGGGACTCAACCCCTCATGGTTTGTGCAGCAAGCACAGCACTGACCACGCCATCTCTGCCGCCCCACTCATCCTCACGGCACTGACCACGCCATCTCTGCCGCCCCACTCATTCTCACGGCACTGGCCATGCCATCTCTGCCGCCCCACTCATCCTTCCGACATCCTGCTGCTTCATTCGGTGTGCGGGTGTGAACGTACTCCGTTAGTCTGGATATCTGACACAGTCTCTCACAAATTTCTCAAACCTTACATTTTTGCCTTGAAATCACTGCACCCCTTCTGCCCTGCCCTGCCCTGCCCTGCCGGGTAGGTTACCCTCTCATTCCACCTTTCCTCTCTGCTGCTTCCTCACGCCTCTCCTCTGCACTCCACAGTCCCACGCTCTCTCCAGCTGTGTCTTGTCTTTGATTCTCACTCTGCTCGTTTCTGACTCCATGATTGTATTTCACTTCCAGATTTCTATCTGATTCTTCGTCAGCCTTACCTCTTCCTCTCCGGAGTGGTGGGCTGTCCAATTTCAAGTCACTTGGATGTCCTGTGACTGGGCTACTGTAGACTGTCATCTGTCTAACCTGCTGGCCTTCAGGATGGTTCCCTTCCTGCTGTGGAATATGTTTCTCTGCTGTGGGCTTCCGTGAATTCCACTGGCCCACACAAAACTTCTCAACTGGGCCTGCCTTCCCTCATAGTGGAGGTGGGGCAGATTTGGGCCCAGTACCAAAACCTGATAGAGCCCTGGGAACCCAATTCTATGTGAGTGACTTTCTACTCCCGGTCTTGAATATCTCTGGGCCAGAAAGCTAGGATTCTGTAATTCATATATTCATTTTTTATTGTTGTTGTTGTTGTTGTTGGTTTTGTTTTGTTTTGAGACAGGATTTCTCTGTGTAGTTTTGGTGCCTTTCCTGGAACTCACTCTGTAGCCCAGGCTGGCCTCGAACTCACAGAGATCCGCCTGCCTCTGCCTCCCGAGTGCTGGGATTAAGGACTTGCGCCACCACCACCCGGCTATTCATATTTTTAATTAATAGTTTACTGAGTGTCCTACAAGGGAGCAGGGGGCTGGGCTGCAGCCAGAGCATACCTCGATCCTGTAATTCACACCCCAAAGACAAGACTGGCAGCAGAGGTGTACATACTCGTCATCCCTTCACTCAGGAGACTGAGACAGGAGGATCACATAGTCTAGGCCAGCCAGAGCTACAGAATAAAACCCCGTCTGAAAACCTGAGGGGAGGGGGCGGGGAAGACAGCTCAGGGGGCAAACCGCCTGCGGTACAAGAATGAGGACCCGAGTCTGGATCCCAAGCACTTGTGTTAAAAAAACAAAAGCCATGTGCAGCTGTGCATGGATCTACAGCCCAGCACTGGAGAGGAGGAGACTGGAGGAGCCCTAGGATTTGCCGGCCAGCCACTTTAGTGGGCTCCGGGTTCAGTGAGAGATCCTGTCTCAAAAACTAAGCTGAAGTGTGACTGAGGAAGACAGCGATATCCACCTCTGGACTTCAAACGCACATGCATCTGTGTGCACAGACACGAGCGCGTGCTCACAGACGACTAAAAGAGAAAATAAAGCCGGGTGTGGTGGAGTACGCACGCTTCTGATCCCAGCACTCAGGAGGCAGAGCCAGCCTGATCCACGCGTGGAGATCCAACCCAGCCAGAGCTACATAGTGAGAGCCCTTCTCAAAAACCAAACAAACAAAATAGTAATAGTAATAATAATAATAAAGTAGAGAGAAGGCTGGAGGGAAGGAGGGAGAAAAGTGAGGTGGAAATGGAACCCCCTGTCACTGGAAAGCAGGAATACAAATGTACATGCGTACATGCGTACAGTGCCCAGGCTGGTGTGTGGTTCGAGATCTCCAGCACCGTGGTGAAGGCGCCAAAGCAATACACACTCCAGAACTTCAGCATAGGGAGACACCCTGAGGACCTCTAAATCTTCAGCACCCTGGGGAGACAGAACTGCTCGTGGTTTTTCCTGTGCATTTTTCTGTATTTGCTAATTTTTTTTACATCGATCGTGTGCAAATCAGGAAAAACAACAAACATTTTCCAATTATATTCACTGAGTTATTCTCTGTCTGGCATGAGGAAGCCCAGCACACAAACATCACCCTGGCTGACCGGGCAGACACTGGAGCAGTGGACATTTTGGGAACACAGCTGGCCTGGGGATGGGGAGTGGGTCCTGTTTTCTCTGGAGCGGGAGTGAGAAATGTCAGGTTTCCATGGCAGTGAGGACAGCTAGCTGGCCACCAGCTCCTCCGCAGACCTGAGCCCGGGCTGGGGAAAAAGACAGAGAGGTACTTAAGCTTGGGCAGAGGCCAGTGAAGTGCCTGCCTACTCGCTCTGAGTGGTACTAGTGGGGTGACCACCTCAAAAAGCTCCAGGAGAAAGAGATAAAGGTGACACACAGGCCGATGAGACCTGTCTCATCAAACATTAACACAGGGCTGGGGGTGTGGCCTAGCTGGAGAGATGGCTGCCTAGTATGCTCAAGGTCCCAGGTGCCCTTGCCATCTTACTTGTTCATGGGTTTGCGGGGGATCACACAGCCACTGGGAAGAACAGTGCTCTCCTAAAAACTAAATACATTTGCGCTGTACTACCTAGCAACTACACCCTGGCACTAACCCACAGAAACAAAAGCCTGTGATCAGAGACACTTATGTCAGTTTTAGTCACAAAAGCAAGGATCCCAGAAGCCCTTGGCTCTGCAGGCGGGTGAGGGCTGTGGGGATTAGCTGTATCTTGACTCATGGTTATGGGTATCAGCATGTGCACCAAGATCACACGGGAACACGCTCACAGAAACACGTGAGGCACACCAAACTCCTGAAGCCCAAGCAAGCTCTGGAGGTTGCCCAGTCAGGTGCTCAGGCTTCATCACTGTGGGCCGCGGCAAAGGGCACCAGCTGTCTCTGCAGGAAACTGGGTGAAGGGTACTTGGGACTGCCTTCTATGCAGTTTTGCAACTTCCTAAGAATCTGCCAGTATCTGGGGGGAAGGGGGGAATCTCTTTTTTGGGAAAAGGAGGGCAAGACCCTGATGGCACCACCCTCCCTGCCCCCATGTCACTGCCAGAATGGCATGCTAGGTCCCAACACAGGAGTTACACAGTTTTTCAACAGTTACTTCTGCCCATGGGCAATGACCCAAGTGATCCTGGGTTGGGCCAGCTCCACGGTGTGAAGGCAATGGTAGACGGGTTGCACAGACACTAGCTTCCTGAGGCCAGATCTTCCCTTCCATGTCCCAGACATCATCAGTCTATGACATGCCAGCACACGTCCCTGTCCTTGGCCTCCACCAGAACTCAAACAGTGTGCCAAGCTCCTCTGGGTTTCCAAGCAAGATTCCTTTATCTTGGTTTGTACTCACTTAACCCAGGAGCTGCCATTGGGAGATCAGTCGGCAGCCTCCCTGGGAGACACGAGAGGGAGGCCAGGGGACTGATCATACACAGGCCCTGGATGGCAGCCTGTCTCCTGTGGGCTAGGGAGGTGTGTCTGATCGCAGGAGTACACAGACTCCAAACAAACCACCCTCTTGGTGTTCAGTCCCATCCAAGTGGCTGTGACACTGTTCCCAGCCCCACTCAGACCCTCCAGGGAGCCCTCTGCAGAGCAGTGTCCATGGCAACCTTCACCACAGCAGTGACACACAGCCCTCATTCCTTCCAACTCCAAGCCAGCAGTCAGTCCTGTCAAGCTGGGAGAGATGTAGCCATATTTCTACTTGGCCACACACACAGGCTGGGTCATCCTTTCCTCCACGTGCAAACACTGGGCTGTCCACAATTGAGGATCCAAGGATCCTATAGGGCCAGTACTAGCGCTCTGTCACAGCACAGTTGGGTGCAGGCATGGGCAAGGAAGATACCTGGCTTTAGAGGGTTCCACACCTGGGACCTCAGAAACATGAACCACAGCCCCTGGCCAGATGCGGCCACCAGTCTGCTATAGTGGTTAGAGCAGGTACATGGTAGAGCCCCTGCCTAGAATCCCCCAGTGAGGGGGGCTTTTTGTTTGGAGTCTGTGTACTCTATAGTTTGGAGTCTGGCTTACTATAGAGTACTTTTCTAGCATGTACTAGAGTTCAATCCCCAGTACTATACAAATAAAATAAAATAAAATTAGATAAGATAATAATAACCGGTCAGTTGTTATGGTGCACACCTTTAATCCCAGCACTCGGGAGGCAGAGGCAGGTGGATATCTGTAAGTTCCAGGACAGCCTGGGCTTTTACACAGAGAAACCCTGTCTCAAAAAACTAAAAAACAAAACAAAACAAAAAAAACCAAAACAACAACAACAAAAAAACAAAACCAAACAAAACAAAAAAACAGTAAATAAATAAAAAGCTGAACAGACACTTAGCCACAGATAATTTATGAATGAATAGACAATAAATGTGAAGATGCTCACAAAACACTAACTAAATCACAAGGAGAAAATGCACACGTTTTTGTTGTTGCTGTTAACAGTTTTGGATTTCTTGGTTGTTTTTTTTTTCCCCCTTCTTTGGAATTTTCTGTTTTGGGGTTGGTTTTTGTATGATACGTGTGTGTGTGTGTGTGTGTGTGTGTGTGTGTGTGTGTGTGTGTGTGTGTACTCGTGCAAACCTATATTTGTTTGTTTGTTTTGTTTTGTTTTTTGTTTTTTTCAAGACAAGGTTTCTCTGTGTAGCTTTGGTGCCTTTCCTGGAACTCACTCTGTAGCCCAGGCTGGCCTCGAACTCACAGAGATCCGCCTGCCTCTGCCTCTGGGGAGTGCTGGGATTAAAGGCGTGCGCCACCACCGCCCGGCTCAAACCTATGTTCTTATAGCTTGGTTTTTATTTGCTTTTATTTTTAACATTTGTTATTATTTTTTCAGAATTATACTTGCATCCACTCAATGCATTCCTGACTCCAGGTCCTCCCTGCCACACTCCCTCCCTACCTCATGACCTTTTTCTTTATGACTGCCACACAGATCCACATATATGTATACATAAATACATCCCACTGAGTCAGTCCACTTAGTGTTGCTCACATGTGTTTAGGGATAATCACTTGGACTATAACTCTAACTGGATTTACAGGGGCTCACTCGTGGAGACTGATTCTCCCTTGAGACGGGGTCTCATGTAATCCAGGTCGGCCTCCAGCTTGCTATGTAGCCAAGGATAGCCTTGATTTTCTGATCCCCCTGCCTCTACCTCCAGTGTGCTGCTAGGATTACAGGCTTGCACCACCCTTGGTTTATGCCATGGTGGGGATGGAACCCAGGGCTTTGTGTACACTAAGCAAGTATTCTGTAACCCAAGCCGAACCGTGTCCTTTAAATAGACCTGTGCTTCTCAACTGAGCATCAATAGCCACGTTCACAGCCAACCAAGATGGCTCGAGCCTGTAATCCCAGCAACTGGGAGGCTAACACAGGAGTCAACAACAAAATAAACAGTCAGGTAGTAAGGGCACACCCACAGGAGGGGCTGTCACTGAAAACACTCCCAGCAGGGGCTGCCACTCAAAGAGCCCCACTCCTCCTGCTGGGCACACTGCGGCACTGTTACTCTCTCATGGGTTCCCACAACATGACGCAACAAGCCTAGTGTTGGGATCTCCTGGAGAGATGAAGTGCAGAGAGACTCACGGTGACGCCCACAGCGATCCAACCTGGTGCATGTGTAAACAAACGTGCGGACCGACCCTGCAGAGCAGGCCACTGAGGACAGAACACTTACAGAGGACGGTGCGGCCAGGGAGCGGAGCAGGGAGACAAGACCTCCCACAGCAAATGGCCCGAGGAACCCACGCAGTCTGGTGTGGAGAGTGAGGATGACTCAGACTCTAAGTCACATTAGTCCAAAGGCTAGCAATGTGTGAATCGGCTCCTGGCCACTGTCTAGTCACTCCCCTAAGACAAGAGGTGTGGCTCCCAGACACTGTTATGAAGGCTAGCACCACTCACCCCACAGTTGAGGGTCCAGCCACAAAACCCAGACCGGACAGTCACTGTTTTACCATGGCCATGAAGGGTTTGGGCAGTTTCCAGGCCATAAAGTTCCCAAGTCCTTCTGGATGGCTTCCTAAGCAACCACAGGCTGCATGCCCACAGGATGCACGTGACTTTCTAAAGGGCCACAGCCCAGCGACAAAGCCAGCAGCTCTGGTGGCTTCCACACAGCCTGAGCCCTACCTGGCAGGGCCCACCATGCATAATAAGACAGGTGCCCCGGGGACCCGGCTGTCACCGGCTGGTCAGCTGTACACACATTCTGTGTGGTGTGTGTGCGCGTGAGTTCTGTCTCCATCCCTTGTAATGATGTTCACTACCTTCGCTCGCTGCTGTGTCTAAGGCTTTTCCTGACTTTTAAGTCTTTGATGGGCAGGGGAAGCAAACTCAGCCAAGACGCCTCAGACGGTAAACGCGCATGCCTGCACAGCAAATATTTTACCATCACCCTTGCCCTCGCTGCAGCATACTCTCAAAAATAAATAGATCGAGAGATAGATAAACAAACAAATAAATAAATAAATGGTAAAGTAGGCTCTGTTCTTTTCTCCAGCGACTGGTCACTATGCATCGAGCCTGACCAGTCCTGGTGGGGGACAGTCTGGTCTCCACATCTGAGCTACCACCACGAGCCTTCACCGGCATTCACAGTGTGATTGCAGGGAGGGGAGGTGGCATCTCCCGAGACACAGCCACCTCCTGGCTCGTCCCGGCTCAAATGGCTGCCACGCAGGTTAGTGTGGCCCAACCTGGGATCCAGCCAACCCCTTCCGAGTACAAGTGCTACCTACAGGTTCCTCTGCAGCTCTCTGCTGTAAGAAGTCTGTCGGGAAGGACCAAGGCAGAGACTGGGGCTTAGGCTCCAGGAAGCACTTCCCACAGCAGACAAGGACGAGACGCCTGTGGTCTAGGGCATCGTTAAGTGTAGGGAATTGCTGTGAACTCCAGCTCCCACCAAGGCCCACAAATCTGCTGCCTGTGGGAATCCAAGAAGAGGGAGGCAACAGGGCCAGAGTCCTTCTCAAACCAGCACTCAGGAAGCAGTAGGAACTCATCCTGAGATGTCCAGTAGGGTGTTTGAACTCTCTCCCTAGGCAGAGGCACCACACACACCCCCACACACTTCTCCAGGGCCTCAGGGTCAGGGCAGGTCGCAAGCAGGGGCTGGGGCAAGGTGCCCACACACCAGGACCCAGTGGGCCATGGCCCAAGCAGGCAGCAGCTCCACAGGGCCCAGAGCCCCAAGTGGAACTTGAGCTCCATGGAAACCGCTCCCCAAGGGGCAATGAAGTTCCCAGCACTTGGGGACACTTGGGCGGTTCTGGCTCAGGCACAGAGCACTGAGCTGTGGGAAGTGGCTGTGCAGGCCCTGGGAGCTCCCCACATGGACACTTCTGGGAGGAGAATGGAGTGGCCCAAGTAGGGACAGGGGCTTCTTCCTTTCCTGAGTCCTGAGTCCAGAGGTTCATTTGGAGCCACTGGGGGACAGGACTGGACCAGCACAGTACTTTTCCATGAGTTCCTGGGTGATGGGACTGCCAAGCTGCAGGCCTTGCGGCCCATCCTTCTTGAATGCCGAGCTTCAGCTCTCCCTATTTTATCTTTAAAAAAATATGCCCGACACATCCTCCTGACAATTTCCCATGACAGCTGGAGAAATGTTTTTAATCCACAAAGATCAGCATTCTTAGGCAGAGAAAGGCCTCATTCTGTATGCAAGACTGGCTTCCAGAAACATGAGGAGGAGATCGAAGGACCTAGTCCCCAAGCTACAGTCCTAAGTCACAGTGGCCACAGTGCCTGCCAGTTGAGGACCACACCTAGACTCTCATTTCCTTTCAGCAGTAGTGTGGCTGACAACCTGTTGGCCAGTCCCCTGCTGGCCAGGCCACCAGAACGTCACTGCCATAGGCAGGCCAGTGTGCCTGGGCCTCCTCCAAAGACCCATGGAACAGCCCAGAGCTCCACCTCCCGACACCTGTAGCCACCAGGAAAGCAAACACCAGCTTACGGCTCTCCTGGGAACTCTCGGCTCTGAATCAGACCAAGACGTAGCATAAGAAAGACTAGAAAACACGCCCAGATGGCTTCCTGCTTTCTTCACAAGGAGAGAGAGACAGACATACAGACAGACAGACAGACAAAACACAATGTTGAGGCAGCCAGTCCCTCTCAGACATCAGGTTCCCTGCAAGTGTGTGGGCTATGGGAGGAGGAAGGGTTGGGAGCCTGAGGTGGGGCTGTGTGGTTGAGCTGCTGCTTAGCATGGGAAAGCCCCTGGGTTCCACCCCCAGCACGGTGGAATAGAAAACTTCTTGTCAGGACACCTAGAATCCCAGCACTCAGGAGGCAGAGGCAATGGGATCGCAAATTTGAGGCCTTCCTGAGCTACATAACGAGAGAACAAAGTCCCTGAAGCCCAGCCACGCCATGACATGTGCGTCTGACCAGCGTTTATTTCGTGTTAACTGACAAACCGTGTCTGGAGGGCAGTAAGCACCTATTTTAAAGGTGAATTACTGTCAATGACAGAGTTTAACACCCAGAACTTTGCAGGTAAGAAAAAGATTTGAAATGTTAAAATTTAAATGTATCTGTGGCCAGCAATATAGCTTAGTAGGTAAAGGAGCTTGCTGCCAAGTCTGACGACCTGAGTCCCATGTTGGTGGAAAGAGACAGCTGAATTCCACGAGTTGTCCTCTGATCTTAACACAAGCACCATGAAGGTGCAACACATGAATACATAAATAAATGTAAGGGGGTGGTGATTTAGCTCAGTGGTAGAGCCCTGGGTTCGGTCCTCAGCTCTGGAAAATAAATAAATGTAAAAAAAAAACAAACAATTCAACGTATCTGCATGCACATGGCAGATACATGTTATAGGGTGAAAAACAAACCCACACAACATTTAGCATGACTCATACCCTCTCTCGGGGAGTATTAAAATCAACTGCTTGGGCCAATAAGATGGCTCAGTGGGTAAAGGTGATCACCACCAAGGCTGATAAGCTGAGTTCGACTCTTGGAACCCACACTGTGGAAGGAGAGAACCGACTCCTCAAAGTTGTCTTTCGACCTCCAGACAGGCACCCTGAGGTGCAAGAGTCCACACATGAGTAAACAGACATGATTAATTTTTTTCTTCAAAAAATATGAAGGATTCTGTTTGTGTTCTGGTGCTGGGGTAAAAGGCAGGGTCTCCCACATGTTAGGCAAGTGCTCTACCACTGAGCCATGGCCTGGCCCCTAGACTTGAGTTTTTAGACGTAAGTACCTGGACCACACCCTACGCACACATCAAGGAGAGACGTTCCTGGAGTACACCAGGAGGCCCCGCTCTCCCGGGCCTTTCTCCTGGCCAGGCTGGTCCATCACAGTCCACAGTAAACACCGGCACCCACGCAGCAGCCAAGTTCCCATCTCATAACTGCTCCAGTGAGCACCAAGCACGCCGTGTGTGGCTGCTCCGCAGAGCCATTTACCTTGGGGCTGGCCGCCGCTGCCTCCTGGCCTGGCCTGGCCTCAGATGCCCGCAGCGTCTCTTCTGCTGGTGTTATCTTTTGCTTTTTACCCTTCTTCTCTGTCCCTTCGGGACCTTTCCTCTTATGTTTTACCATCCTGGAAGAGAGGACACAGGCCGGTCAACGGTAGGAAGGAAGAGGCCTTGCGCCGCAAAGTACGGCGCCGTTAAATGGAGGGGACACTTGGGACACTTTCCCGTTATAACATAAAAGGAGGCTTAAATAAAGCATGCTAACCAGGGCCACGGCTGCTGATAAAGTACTTCCTGGACAGCCGTGAGGACTTAAGCTTGAGCCCCAGAATACACAAGGAGGAAAAAAAAAGTCAGGCATAGCGGTGTAGACCTGCAAAGCCAGCACCGGGGAGGATCCCTTAGGCTTGCTGGCTAACCGGCCTAACAGAACTGGTGAGCTCCAGGCTTAGTGAGAGACTGTGTCTCAAAAAATAAGACGGAGAGCGATAAAGATGCCTGATGGTCCTATCGCCCGCAAATACACGTGCTCACATGTGCATATACACACTTGAACACACAACATGTGTGCACACATGTGCATACACACATGAACATATACACGCATATAAAATAAGAAACACATAAAAGTTAAAAGAAGGTCAAAGCACATGCTTGCCACTTTGGCTCATCATGGCCACTGTCTTCCAGGAGTTCCCCTCTAACCGGATGTGACTCCATAGATTACACCACCTGGATAGCTAACTTTTTTTTTCCTTTGATTTTGAAACAGGGTTTTACTAGAGGACTCAGGCTGGCCTCTTGAGCTCACTCTCCCACCCAGGCAGGGCTTGAACGTATGACCCTACAGCCTCCACCCTGATGGCAGGCCTGGACCACAAAGCCTGAGGTGGTATTTCTAACTCAACACTGGCTCTTGAGATTAAGAGTAATAGCTGGGCACAATTGGAAGGCAGAGGCAGGGGGATCTCGGGGAGTTCTAGGCTAGCCTGGTTTACATAGGGAGTTCAGAACAGCCAGTACTATGTAGATAGACCCCTATCTCAAAGAAAGAAAAAAAGGAAGGGAGGGAGGGAGGGAGGGAGGGAGGAGGAGGGAGGGGGAGAGAGGGGGAGAGAGGGAGAGAGAGGGAGGGAGAGAGAGAGAGAGAGACAGAGAGAGAAGGAAGGAAGGAAGAGAGAAGGAAAAAGAAAAGAAGAACAGGAAAAAGATTAAGAACACTATCTTCACTGACCATCATCAGATTCAGACATCTGCCTATTGCTTAACCAGTACATATTAGGGGACAGTTTCATTTTCTCCAAATCTAGGCTAAGACACACCCCTACACAAGCTGTGACCAGTATTATGCCCCATCCATGGGTGGAGAGGCTGAAAGACCTTAAGGGACCTTGAGAACCTTGTGTTCTCCTCCAAGCTGGTGCAGAGCCCCGAGCCATTCCGAAGGACTGAATGAAGCTAGACTTGAGACACTGAGACAAATCTAATCATAAGGTCTATCTCCTCACACAGCAGGAAAAAAAGCATGAATATAAAACCAACTTGCAAGGCGGGGATGGTGGCGCAGGTCTGTTATTGCAGCTGGGAGGCTGAGACAGGAGGAAGGTCACAAGTTTCAGGACAGCCTAAACTACACAGAAAGAACCTGCCTCTCTGGACACGTCTGTAATCCCAGCACTCGGGAGGCAGAAACAGGAAGAGCGTAAGACACTCAAGGGTGGCCTGGAACACACGAGAACAGTAACAACCACAAAAAAAGATAACTATAGAGCTGGAGATCAACTCAGTGGCTAATACGAAGGTTCCCAGGTTCAACCCCTAGCACAAGACAGAAAAGGAAAGAAAGAGGAGAAAAAGGCAGAGGACAGGCATAGAGGGGAAAATGGGAGAGATCTAGAAGGCATGAACACCCCCCAGAGAACAAATCTGCAGTCATATAACCGTGAGGCAGGGCCTCGGGCATTTGCTGTGAACCTGCAGCCCAGGTGGGCGGGGATCAGGGCATCCCTGTCCCGAATGGGGCTCTCACTGACTATGGCACATGGAGAGAATATTACTATTCTAGAATCAGGAAACTCCAAGCTCTATATTTTCTTTTTAATTAAGCCTCCTCATTTAAAAAAAAAAAAAAAGAATAGTTGAAGCCAGAGGCTACAGATTTCAATTAACAGTATAATAAGAAATCGTAAAAGGAGAGACTGTTGACACAGGGACATTGAAAATAGGGGTGGTGACACCAGCCAATTACCTCGTTAGAGAAATAAGAAAAGTTCAGCAAATATTTACACACCGCTTAGGAGAGAAGCGAGGTCTGCGGTCACCCTGGAAGTTAGCATTAAAAAGTTAATCACGAAGTCTATTTGTGAGAGAGAAGAAGAAAAAGATGGTTCTCCACCACAAGGTTCTAAGAGAGAGCAACTCGCAATTGAGGCACTGAGTGTTTGTTCTAGAAAACATCTGCTTTGGTTGGGGGGGGGTCAAGTGACTTTCAACAAGGGTGCTTAGACAATTCAAAGAGCAATCTACTCAGCAGAGCTAGAGGACAGCTGGAGAGTCACGGGAAAGGTGTGTATGAGCCTCATCCCACACACACACAGCTAATGGTCAGGATGGACCAAACCCCACAGGCAAAAGAACCCAAGCCTAATACACTTTCCTTCCTGCCTTCCTTTCTTTTTTTAAAACAGGGTCTCACAATGTA
>CABHPQ010159490.1:0-29673 GCA_902168405.1 Peromyscus aztecus
AGGCTCAAGTACTTGAACTCCCATTCCATTAGATTTTTGAAGCAACTTAAAGAGACACAAGGCAGAAGGAGACCAGTCTGGCCTCAGTTGCTGCGTCTGTTTATTTTAAACAGCAAACACAGCAGGAAAGGGGGTGCCTGCAAAAGGGAAAAGAGATATTTAGGGTCTACATCGGTGGGATTATGGGATGGGAAATTAAATGCAACTTCTGGAGCTATGCACAAGGCTACAGTTTCTCCCTCCTTGTTTTGTTTGTTCAGACATGGCTGTTTTCTCTTTAGAAACTGCCTGGCTCTGGCTCTCAAGATGTGGACAATAGTGCACAACTGAGTACGGCAATGATGGTAATGGGGGAAAGGCTTGAGTTTCAACATGGTGTCTTTGTCAGGGTCTTTGCAGAATGTGTTCAAGGTTTATTTGAAGAAGCTTATGATCTTATTTTGAGAGGCTGTGCACATTTTGGGAGGTTGAGCCTAGCTAGAAGTAACTGACCCAGCTCTTTGGATATATGTTATCCCTGGCTCGTTCCTGTTTTGCTCTCTACTTCCTGATTGGATGAGAACTGAAACACTCTCTTTCAGCACCTATTCCTTCTACTGTGGGCTTTAGCTCAAGCATGAAGGACCAGGTAGCTATGGACTTAACCTTATGAAACAACGAACCAAAAGTAAATCTTTCCTTCTTGGAAGTTGTTCTAGGAGGTATTTTGTCTTAATGACTTGGAAGAACAGAATAGAAAGAGTCTATGAGCCAGAAGTAGTGATTATCTTCAGTGAAATAGAATTTGGAAGACATTACAAGCTGTTGTACATATGAACATACAGCAGCTATGACTGTATGTGCAAGGCACGCACAAGATCAAGCTAGCTAAAATACCTGCATGGATGAGTGATGGGGTCATGAAATTCAGCCATTAACTGAGGAGTTATTGGCAATTGATGGTTGGGAAGAGAGAGCCAGTTTTCTTCAGGGATGCCATTCATAAGAGGCTACCTCTGCTGCAATAGATTACCATATAGCTATGCACAAAAGTAGACTTGGTGGATTTGGAAAAAAAAAAAAAAAACAGAAAGAAAAAAAACTCATGATGTTTGAAAGGGAAGTATTCAGGCTAAGACAGGAGAAATTGAAAGGTGGAAAGAGTAGGATTTGATCAAAATGCAGTATAAGCATATATCAAATGCTCAAACAATAAAAGTGTATTATTTCCAACATATGCATTTTAACAAACGTGTAAAACAAAAAATTCAAGGAATTTGGGGGTCTTAAGTTTTTTAAAAAGAAATAACTTAAAAAAAAACAGAAAAAATTAAGTATCATATCTTATAAGACTTTCCATGTTATTCTTTTTTATGAGTAACTGATAGCAGGGATTAATAGATTTTCAAAATAAAGGCCAGCAGTAAATATTTACTTTCCAGACTATATAATCTCTTCTATAACCTTTCATCTTGTCATTGTCCTGAAAATGCAGCCACAATATGCACAAATGTAATATGTATACAGATACATATGGCTTTACTCCAATAAAATTCCATTTACAAAATCAAGAAGTGAGTAGATTTGTCAATGGTCAGGTTTGTTGATTTACAAATGATGGAAAGAAATTTTAGGAGATTATATTGTGAATGGAATTGAATTGAATCCAAATATCAATTTGTAGATGACATATGTAGATAATGGAAACACATTGTATTTTGTTTTCATTTTCAAATGGTGTAACATTTCACAGTATTTTACAAGATGATGAACTGAGTTTTAAGTGAAATTCACGGAGTAATTGGTATAATTATCCCCACTTTCCCTGCAGTCTCTATCATTCCCTTTGGTTCTCCAGGGAGATAATCCTATTAAGTAACTGAATTATATTTTAACTTCCTCCACCCACAGATTCACAGTGCATTGTTTAAATTAATCATTTTGTACCAACTAGAATGTTCAGGTATGATTATTCTGACATGTTAATTTTTTTAAATTCTGTAATGTATACTTAAATGAAAATTATCTGGAATCCATGCTGGTTTGTAGTTGTTTCTGTTAATCTGTTTCACTTCTCTTTGTTATTTTTAACTAACTAGCTTACTAGCTAACTAATTAACTTTATTTTCTTTGAGATAGAGTCTAGCACTGCAGGCCAGTCTGTATAGCCCAGAGTGGTATCAAAGTCATCAGCCCCTACCTCTTCTTTTTGAGGTCTATGTGTTTGATCAACCCCATGACATTGAATTTCATCAAATATTTTACATATCTATAAAAATGAAAATAATTCCATACATTTCCCTTTAACTTGATAGCAAAGAGATTGGCATAACTGTCTTGAGATGTTAGGAAACACAAAGAATTATTCTTCTTCAAATGCCTGAAAATATATAATTTAACATTTCTGTACTATATCAATCATTGTACTGATCTATCTTTTTTATATTGTCTGATTATCATAAATTGTCATTGATAAGATAATCAATTTTACATATGCTAGGAACATTTTATTTTCTCTTATTTCTTAGAAGAGCTTAATAAATAGTAAAATATAAATAAATAAAAATAGTATATATTTTTGATAATGTATGTTGATCATCATAAGCCAAATATGTACATTTTTAAATATGATCAGTCAATAGCCATTCTTCCATAGCACAAATGGAGAATGTGATGATAGCCCAGTCATTCATGCATTTAATTCTGTTTTAAAGGAAACATGTACTAAATGAATTGGCATACCAGAACAACTGCATTTCTGAATTCACAGAAATTGTAACAGTGTGTAGAAGGCTTATAGACATTGGAAAAGAACTTCATTGCCACTGGGAGGACTATATAGCTACTGAAGGAAAATTGCATAGACATGATGGAGGTCTACACTGACACTATAGGTGGTTAACATATGCATTAAAAATAGGACTTCATAGACCTGAAGACTAAATAGACATAAAAATTCTTTCCATCTTATGGTACCTTCATCAATATCATAAAGTTTTTTAACAAGTTTTCACTTCTTTTGTTATATTTATTCATATATATATACCTATTCATATATATGTTAATTTTGCTCATGTGTGTGTGTGTATGTGTGTGTATGTGTAGGTTTCTAATTTTTAAGCTATAGAAATTTTCTGGTGGAGTATTTTGGGTCTTTTATACATACATAGAATCACATAGTTTGTAAACAAGGATAATTTGACTTGTTTTATTCCTATTTGTTTACTCCTGATTTTGTTCACTTTTCTTATTGCTTTTGCCAAGACAGGAATGGAGAGAACATCCTTGACTTCTATCTGATTTTAGTGGAAATATTTGTTTCTACTAATATGATATTGGCTGTAGGTTTGTTGAGAATTGTCTGTATTATGCTGATGCATGTCCCCTGTGTCCCTAGATTATTCAGGATGGTTTTCTTTGAAGGGATATTGTATTTTGTCAAAGGCTTTGTCTGTGTCTAGTAAGAAGAACATGTCGCTTTATCTTTGAGTCTGTTTACATGGTAGATTTCATCAGTTGATTTCCGTGTGTAAAATCATCTGTGCATATCTAAAGTGAAAGTTACTTGATCATGATAGATAATCATTTTGATGTGTTCTTGAGTTTAATATTTTATTGAGAATTTTTGTATCTAAGTATATCAAAAATATTGGCTTATAATTTCTTTTTTTGTTGAATCTTTGTCTGATTTTTGTGTCAGAGCAATATTGGCATTGCCAAAAGAAACTTGGAACTGTTCCAACCTTTTCCATCTTATGGAAAAACTTGAGAAATATTAGTTTCACACCCCTCTCAAAGGTTCAGGAATCTTCATAGAAGAGACTCATAAAGATTCTAAGAGCCCAATAAAATAGTTAACTTCTTGGAAACAGTATTTTCTGGATACAACAAGGTGGATAAACATATAAACTCACAGCAGCTTTGACAGTATGTATAAGATCTGTTCAAGCTCAAGCTAGACAGCATGCCAGGATGGAGAGGGGAGACAGCCTGCACTCCTACTTCTAGCTGAAGAGTTTTGGTACTTAGTAGCTTCTAGGACAGGAAGATTCCATTTTCTCTAAAAATGGAGGTAGGTAAACCACACTCTAGAGGAAAGCCACGCATCCGTGAGTATATATGGACAGCACAAACTGGAATTCACGTGTTTAAAGGATATAAAGCTGAGTGGTTACAGAAGGAGAAGTAGATTTACAATGAATTGGGGGTGAATATGATAAAAACATATTATAAAACTCGTCACAGGACTAACTAAAATGAGGGAGAAAAGGAAAGACAAAAAGCAACTTTGCATACTAAAAATTTATGAAGCCTGGTACATGGTTTCTAAATGACTAAAATAGTAACAGAGTCTGAAGATAATAGCTTGCTACTGTAGAAGTGATGGCCACATGGTATGTTAAATAGTAAAAGTGTGAAGAAGTGGTTGAAAGATCAAACCACACAGATATCTATGGAAACAATAAAAGGAACTATGTTATGGAAAATGCGATTGATTTAATAGTAGCAGAGAAACAGAATTCTTCCCCCACAAATGGCTCAATATCCCTGCCCTGTTTACTCAGTGCCCTCATACTGATAAGTGCATGGCTGCTTTTCAGTACTTACTAAACTGATCCATCTGCCGTTCACTCTAGCCCAATTCAGACAGTGTTCCTATACTGGTAAATACAGTGACTGTTTTATAAACCCCACCCCTACTGAAGTATCTGCCACAGCCCAGCACTCTGCTGATTGGCTTTGTTTTCTATATGTTACTGTTTTGTTTACCTAGTTTTGATATTGCAATTCATGGTGAACCCCTCCACAGCACTGGTATTACAGTGTTCTGTGTACACCACGCCATTTCTCTTGGGTGACATCCTTCATTTAAATCCAACTTAGTATTTTCTTTTCTTTTTATTTCTGATTATATTTTTCTTATTACAATGTCCTTTTGTTTGTTTGTTTGTTTGTGTTTTGTTTTTTCAAAACAGTTTTTCTCTGCCTAGTTTTGTTGCCCATCCTGGATCTCGATCTGTAGACCAGGCTGGCCTCAAACTCACAGAGATCCCCCTGCTTCTGCCTCCCAAGTGCTGGGATTGAAGGCGTGCACCACTGCTGCCAAGCAATACAATTTCTTTATCCTTGAGGTTTTCATACATACAGTGAAACCTTTGAGGGGGTCTCTGCAAACAGTATGGCTGGCATAGTAATAATCCACATGAGGTAAGAAGAAAATCCAGTTCAGTACACCCCAGTAGCTGGTGTTGGTTTAAACTTCTAGAGTCTGACACCAGGCAGTTTATTTCAGCATATTTGAGTATAGTAACCATTTTCAATAAAAAGTTTCCTGGGGTAACACAATGTCATTTGCCCAAAGGGCCAAAATTACATGGAAACAGTTTTCAAAGTACATGTCACTTTTAGTCTACATGTATTATACTAAGGGCTTAGGGGAGCATCTGGTATGGTCTCCAACATACACATAGCTGAGAGGTCATTTGGTCTATTAGCCACCTCTAGATCAGATTGTGGAAGCTTGGAAGTTCCTGGTATGGCCTGACTTGACAGATAGTGCAGGAGTTACCTAGGGTATTAGCCACCTCTGTCCCTAGCCTTCTAGGGGTGAAAATAGGCAACATAACTTTTCCTTTGAAAATACAACCCTGCATGTTTAATATTATTGGCTTCCCTGGTACATAAGTATATGTATGCATGTGTGTTTATGTATACATTTTAGAAAGCTTATGTTCATTTCTTGGTTATTTTCTCTCTTCCCTTTCAAATCCTGGCACCTTCTATATACACACCTGCATCATTACTTCTCTCCACCTTATTTTCAACTTTGCACTTCACAGATGTTTTGGGCTAGTTCCAATCACCTTAAAAACATCACAGGAATAAGAGGAAACCTTATAACATAAGCTCACCAGTAGCATCTCTCTGCTCAGAGAATCAGTTGAGACAACAAGACACAACTCACCAACCTACTTCGGGTCTCTGTGTAGAGAAAGCTTTCCCAGCCAGCTCCTCTGACAAGCTTGTTGAGAACAAGGGACTATCTCAGCACCCATACTCCATTTCCACCTTGACTTGTTCTATCTTCACAGTTAGCAGAAATTTTTACTCCAATGTTCTCATCACTAACTGGCAGCCTATGTGTTTTATTTTTTTCTTACTTACTGCCTGTCAACTCCAACTGGATGATAAACTCTGTGAACAGGGATTTAATTTAATTTTATTTTCCAATGTAACTACTTTTCTATTACTGTCCGTCTCTCCTACTTGAAGACAAAATTAACCTAACTGCTGTGCTCATAGACCAAAAGTGCTTGATTTAACTTCACAGAAATAAGGATTCATTAAATGTATACATCATGGAATCTGGCTCTATTGGTATAAAATTATCTTGTGAAATGCATTCATGCTGCTGCATATAGCTATATCTACCTTCACTTCTGCATGGTAGTCAAATCTAATTGCATCATATTTCACTTATCTTTTCCTTCATTGACAGTCACTTCATGGTTTCTGCTTTTTTGATTGTGTCAGTTATTCTATGATAATTACTTTTCACTTTACACATTTTATTTATGTGCAATGTATACAGAAATATTCTAGGAATACAGTGAACATGACTGTGATATGTTCAGTTTACTTCTATGTTTGCAGAAAATGCTGGCAACCTATGTCTGCTTTGAGAGAGAAGGAGGCAAAGAAAAAAAGGATCTCATGAAGTAAACTGGAGAAAATGTATGAAGAAGGAGAATAATATACATAATAAGAAAGGTAACTGTTTTGGTAAAATGGTTAAGCTACAGAAAATGTTGGATTTTTCTTCTTGACCAAAGAATCCTAAATACTGTGTCTCTCAGTAGGTTGGTTTCCTACTCAAGCTAGAAACACACACACACACACACACACACACACACACACACACACACACACACACACTAAAATAAAATTGTTTTCCTTGAAACCTGGTTTCTCCCACATGGTACAGATTAACTCTTTACTGACTGGAAGCTATGGGGTGGAGTTCTCCATCTAGAACAACATGCAAGGATTAGCAGATGGACAGGAATAGCTGAGGATGAGACTGTGGGGACCACTACCCAAGCTGACACTCTAGATCCTGCATATTATCAGATTTGACAACTATATTTTCAATTATTTTATGTCAATAACACCGTTCTACAAATGTCTACTCTTGTTAATATTAGCTAGTACTTTTGTTTCCAGACTGAAAAGTTTGCCCAAATGCTGAAACTATAAAATTATTTACTCTTCAGAAGACAAAAATTCAGACTAGAAATTTAGAACTTTCTTCTTGGACAATCCCAGCTCTCATTGTGCAGCAGCTTATCAGCTTGGGTAGATTTGGAGACAGCAAATTCGTGAAGGTCTGTTTTACATGTAAAGGAGGGGTGATAATTCAGAAGAATGACTTTAATGGTATTTTGATTGGTCGATCACATAGAATATTGTTAATCTCTAGTTTCCTGAACTTCTCATGGATGTCTTAGCTTTTCTATTCCTTTTGTTTATTTTATCTTATTGTTAGCTTATCATTCTGGCAAAGGGTTTTATTATAACACTTCCCACATGCATGTCATTGTACTTCATTCTCATTTGTTCCCCTCCTCAGCTCTTTTCACCACCTCAAGTTATCTTTATTCCTTCTCCCAGTTAATCTGCCTTCTGCTTTTTGCTATGTGCATTTCTTATCCTCCTCTCTCATGATGCTTTTTCTAGTCCAGGTCTTAGTAAATGAAAAGAGACATCAACTTGGCCAAATACACAAACTTAAAGCAGATGTATTGGAAAAGAATAGTCTCAATTTGGGAATACAAAGATTTGGACTAATGGGAGCTAAAGAGATGCCTTATTAGTTAAGAATATTTGCTTATTTTGTAGAGGGCCTATGTTCAGTTCCCAGCACTGACATGACTGTGCACAACCTTCTGTAATTTTGGTTCTGGGGAATCTGCTGCCCACTCCTGGCTTATATAGATACTGATCACATGTTCCTATACATAATACATATGTGCAAGCAAAACACTCATATACAAAAAATAAAAATAAATAAATCTTTGACAAATGAAAACTTTTGGCTTAAGATTTTTGTTCTATCCATGGCATGTTTTGTTTTTTGAGATAATTTCTAAAAGAAGTCTTTACAGGTCAATGCTATCCCAAGCTGTGAAGCATCAGCATAGTGTGAATGTTCCCCAAGAGCATTCTCTCTCTCTCTCTTTATAGAGTCATGAGAAGATCTCTGATGAGAATTCCATCTATGATGTTACAGATAACATCCTGATAAAGGGTGGAGTGGGACATAGCCAGGGATACTTAATAGGTTTTCTGCCCTCCCCAATAATAGGTTTTTCTGCTGAGACAGTAAGCCAGATCAAGCCAACTTTAAAAAGTATAACGACAGGTTTATTTATGCAAAGCAACTCCAAGACAAGGTCTCCCATCTTAAAGATCTAGGCCAGAGAAGCTGCACCCACAAACGAAAGCAGGGAGACATTATAGGTTGGAGGCAAGAGGTGATGATGTATCCACCACAAGCTAGATTTATGCCCAAGTATGATCAAAAGCTGAACGCTTAGGCAGGGACCTGGGCTGCTGGCAGCAACAGGGGAGGAAGTTGGAATAGATGCCAAGAATGCAGAGCTGGGCTTTTTGGTGCCTTTCTTTTGTTGGAGACTCTCTGAGTCAGTGGGGTTTGGAGAGAAAGACAGGAAGGGGGCTTTCTGGATCATGCAGGGGCAAGCTGGAGATTCCACCTAAACAATATTATTTTGAAAACCATTTCAATGAGTTAATTATATTTGTCAACTGGAAATTTGGTAGTGGTCACAATACAGGACCCAGAAGCTGGACAGCCCAGAAATCTAGGATAGAGCCAAATTTGATTGGAAAAAAAGAAAAAAAGTCAATGAAATGATTCCTAATAATATTCTACTATACTCATAGATTATTGCCTAGCCCAATTGTCATCAGAGAGGCCTCACCCAGCAACTGATGGAAACATGCAGAGATCTACAAGCAGAGATCAGGAATCCCGAGGAAGAGGGGGAGGAAGGATTATGGGACTCGGGGGTAGGGGCACAGGAACACCACAGGAAAACACAGAGTAAACTGAGTTGGTTACATGGGTGCTCACATAGTCTGAACTGCCAACCCAGAGACCTTGCACAGAACTGACCTGGGCCCTTTGCACATGCGTACATGTGTTGCAGTTGTGCGGCTTAGTCTTCTTGTGGGACTCCTGCCTGAGGGAGTGGGGCCTGTTCCTCACTCGGTTGCCTGCTCCTGGGACCCTTTCCTCCTACTGAGTTTCCTCTTATAGCCGTAAAAGCAGAGGAGGTTCCTAGTCTTGCTGCAACTTGATATCCCATTGCTGGCTGATAGACGTGGAATGACTGCAGTTTTTTTCTGAAAGGAAGGGAGAAGTGGATGGAGGGGAGAGAAGGAAATTGGGGGGTACTGGGAGGAGAAGAGGGAGGGGAGAAACAGTGATGGGATTGGGAAAAATTAACTGATAAATTAATAAAGAAAATAAAGAAAGAAGTATGGAGATGAGGAGAAATGAAATAAGATGAGAACATTTAAGGTAAATAAACTTTGGGGCCTGGGTTTCTGTGGGACACATTGAGTTGTCTTAAGGTAAGATGTCTTTGATATCTAAGGACAGTCAATGTACATTTAACTAGCACCTCTAGAAATGATCATGTAAATACTTTGCTACATTCTGAGGTTCAAATTAGGTGAGGAAAATATTTAGGAAAAACTGGACTTATTTGGAGTGGATTGATGAATGATAGATACTTTACTAAAGCAGTGACTATGAAAGTAGGGAAATAAGTATAAACAAAGTTAAGAATTCTTGTTTGGGAACTGGAATTTCACAAAGGTATGAGGTAATAGTTTATACCCAAAATGTGGATATGAAAGGTAAATATTATGACCAATCTATGTGGTTGGGGCCAAGCAGCTCAGGGTGCTAACAAGGCAGACTTGTGGCGAGCACATGAGGCTCTGAGAAAACCTGCCATGCTGCTGCCATGGAGGCTGAAGGCGGGACCACAGGGAGTGTGGGGTCTTTTTGTCACATGGGCACTGCTCATTATGATCAATCAATCTGAGTCTATTTAATGGGTAATAGGTATTTATTAAGATATAAATTGAGGAAACACATTCATGAATACAGAATGGAGTAGATAGCTGAAGTCATCCTCTGATGTGATTGGGTGTGAATCCACCTCGCAGGAAGGAGCAGGGAGAAGGAGCATGTGATCCTTCTCCCTCTCCTTTTAGGAGGTTATGTGCAATGGCAGGAAGTACGACATCCTATAGCCCAAGGTCATGGGCGGAGCTTGTAATGCACTTTCTGTTTACTCAGGTAATATCATATCCTTCTGGGGTCTTCAATGGAGTTGGAGACTAGATAGTTATAGTTTTCCTTATTCATGATAAAAGATAAATTAGATATAAAACTTTAGACTCACAAAAGTGGATAGATGGTAGAATATTTTCTTTAATTTTGCCAAATACAAATAGACTAGATATTGTAACTGTAATTTTTGCTTGGTACCTGTTTTGTTATATATTATTTTACTATGTTAAAATTAAAACCTTCTTTTTTGATTAAACCAAAAAAAATGGGGGGGGGGAAGTGCTGTGGGATGTCTTTGTGTTTACTGTGAATATGTGTGGCTCCCATTGGATAACAAATAAACTTGTTTTGGTCTATGGCAAGAAAGCTTACAACCAGGTGGGGAATCCAAGCAGAGATACAGAGAGGAGAAGGGCAGAGTTGAGAGAGATGACAGCCACTGCCAAAGGAGCAACAAGATGCCAGTAGACCGGTAATGCCACAACCACATGCCAACATATAGAAATTGGTTAATTTAAGATGAAAGAGCTAGCTAGTAAGAGGCTGAAGCCATAGACCATACAGTTTACAATTAATATAAGACTTTGTGTGATTATTTTATAATTGGCTGTGGGGCCTCAGGTGGGGGAGATTTTGGGGGACTGCTGGGCAAGGTGGGACTGGAGAAAATTCCAATTACAGGTAAAAATGCATACATTTTATTTAATTTCCTTATTATTTTTTTTGTGTGTGTTGTGTGTCGTGTGTGCATGTGTTTTTACAGATGTGCTCACCCACAAAGGCACTTGTAGAAGTTGGAGATTGAGCCGGGCGGTGGTGGCGCACGCCTTTAATCCCAGCACTTGGGAGGCAGAGGCAGGCGGATCTCTGTGAGTTCGTAGCCCAGCCTGAGCTACCAAGTGAGTTCCAGGAAAGGCGCAAAGCTACACAGAGAAACCCTGTCTCGAAAAACCAAAAAAAAAAAAAAAAGAAGTTGGAGATTGACATTGGGATATCTTCCTTCATCACTTTTCCTTCTTACTTTTTGAGACAGGGTCTCTTCACTGAACATGGGGCTTACCATTTCCATTATAGTAGCTGGCAAATGAGCTAATAGGGACTGCCTATCTTTTTCCATCTCCAAACCAGCACAGGGGTTATAGGCATGGGTGGCAGTACCTGGGTTCTACATCTGTCAGGGATCCAATGTCAAATACTCAAGGAAAATGAAACACTATACTCATTAAATCATCTCCTTAGCACCACACTACTTATTTATTTGATTGTTAAAGTCATGACTGAGGCCAAAGAGAGACATGTGAAAGAGAAAAAAATGAAGAAATAAAGGACTGCATTACCAATAAAATGAGTGAGTTAAACAGTATCATTTGATGTTCAAGAACTCTGCTGTTGGCACACAAGTACAAAGATAACTTTAAAGCCTAGTAAATATTTATAACCTATAACATATGATGAATTATTAAAGACAAAGATTAACTCACTAGTACTTGAACATTAGAATGCTAGCCATCGAGGAGAATGTGTATGTTTTCATGTCATTATACTTTGTTCTTATTGTGTTGTTTTTTTCATTATAATACATTGAAAAAGTAACACAGATCTCAGGGAACTCTCATATTTATATATATCTTTGTATAACCAACTTTGTTCCCTCAAACAAAAAATCTCTGAGAAGCTGTATGAGGTGACACTGGCCATTCCACTTCACACAGAATCATTTATCCCAGAGGAGGGATTGAGTTCTCCTGAGCTCCTAATCCTTTTGTCTTTGGGATCTTGGTTTGGCTTGTGTTAGGGAACATGCACACCTCTGACACTGTGACTCATATTAACACCTGCAAATACCAACAGTGTCTCCTCTTTTATAAAGCCAACTTATAAAGGAATGAAACA
This sequence comes from Peromyscus aztecus, assembly GCA_902168405.1. Taxonomy (NCBI): domain Eukaryota; kingdom Metazoa; phylum Chordata; class Mammalia; order Rodentia; family Cricetidae; genus Peromyscus; species Peromyscus aztecus. The sequence goes on from CABHPQ010159490.1 coordinate 12,260, forward strand.
AAAACACCAAGAAGAAAGTGAAGTTATTTCAGGTTTGATGAATCAAACTGAACTGTAGTAGATTATTATTTTAATGTGTGTTACTTTTGCTTATGTTACATTTGTTTAACACTGTGATCCTGTATTACTGTGCCTGTCTAAAACACCTGATGTTCTAATAAAGAACTGGCCAATAGCTAGGTAGGAGAAAGGATAGGAGGGGCTGGAAGGAAGAGAGTATAAATAGAAGGAGAAATCTGAGAAGAGGGATTGGAGATCTAGGCTCAAGGAGCCAGAGAAGGAGAAGGACTCCAGAGGCCAGCCACACAGCTACAAAGTAAGCCACAAAGTAAGAGTAAGATTTTCAGAAGTTAGAGAATGGGAAAAGTCCAGAGGCAAAAGGTAGTTGCAGTCAGTTAAGGAAAGCTGGCAAGAAACTAAGCCAAGCTAAGGCCAGGCATTCATAAGTAAGAATAAGCCTCTGTGTGTGAATTTACTTGGGAGCTGGGTGGTAGGCCCCTCAAGAAAAGAACAAAACCCCTCAACAACACTGAACAGACAAGATTCCTCATCTAACACCCTGCTGGATGAAGGGGCTCCAAAAATGTCATGGCTAAATTCCTACATCTAAATGTCAAAAGCAGAAGGTATTTAGATTGCTAATTGGATAACTTACACACAAAGTAAGTAGAAAGTATACAAGAAGAAATGGAAAATGAAGATGAAGTGTCTACTTATCGATTTCTTGGGTATGTTAGTTGTCTTACATCATAATTCATGTGTATTGCTGCATATGGTTCTCATTAATGTTGTACTGATATCATCCTTCACGTAATTCTATATGCTCCAAAATTCAAGCATTACTACCCCTTGTGATTCTTAATATGAAATTCTTTTCATACTCTTTTAGATCTTCTTACCTATGAATACACTTCCCAGTCACCTAATGTCTTCCTCTAGATGGTTTTGGCCAAGGGTCTCTCTTGGCTCAATGCTTAGCCAGATATGGATGAGAGTCAGTCTATTTCTAATGCAGGAAACATGAGTATACTTCTATGTATACATTTACTAAGCAAAAAGGACTCAGTAACACGAGGCAGCTGTAGGCTCATTTCCCAGGATGTCAAGAAATTAAACTATATATATATTGGAGTCATCATAATAAAGTGCTTTAAGGATAACAACCTAGTCATTCCCTACTTCTTTCTCTCATGTTCTTTGGATTCTGCAGTCTTTAGGGCCACTCACTTCCCTTGTAGTTACTTATATGTAAATATAAATAGTATGCGTTTATATACTTTCCTTATCCATCTTTCAAGCTTGCTTCCTAGTCTCCCACAAAGATGTACTAATAGACTGATTAAAACACATTGCTTAGGCATAAGGTCATAAAGTAGACTGCAGGTTATCAAGTGATGGGTGAAGAGGATATGGGACAGGTCATGTGATGGAAATAGTTTCTGCTTAGAATGATGAAAATATTATGCAAATAGTGCTAATGGTTCATAGTGATGTAACCCTAATCAAAACCCCTGAATTGTGTCTTTAAACATAAAAAAATCAATTAAGTTTAATAAGAGAAAAATTACACCCCCCAAAAATGCCTCAGGTTAGATTCTTGTGAGGTCTGTGATGATAGTTCCTAAGGAGTGATCTCAGGTACCCATGCACCAGGGTTATCTCTATCTTTCAGGTTGCAGGGAACATGGCTTTCTCTCCACCCGCAAGCTATGGTCCCTCAGCTTGTCTCCATAAGCACAGTATCCTGTGTCTCTGAAACATCCTCTAGGTACCCCTTCCCATCTCTCCCAGATGGACAAGGAAAAGATGCTTTGCTTTGAACTGGTTGTCTATCTTCTCTGTAGCAGCCATTCAAATGCCTTATGTAACATCTGTGAGTAACATAACTGAGAAACTGAAGAGCTCTGGGACCTTCCTAGGATCTGACTCACAGTAAATGTCAGCTCTGCATCTACACGAAAGTTATAGGGAGAGTTTCCAACATGTCCATTGGTCTCTCTATATAAATACAGGTCTCAAACTGGGTCTCCTCAAAAATAACAGTTTAAACTATATCCTTCATGAAGCATAGTTCTGCATTTTCAAGTATGCCACTGATAGGAAACATGGAGTGACTTAATGAACAATTGATAGTATTCAATCTACTTCCAGTTGCTAAGAAGAGAATTAACCTGTAATGATAAAATCAAGGAAAAGATTGAAATCTAAATCCCCAGCTCATGAGAAAAGAGTGGATTTCCTACTTCCAGCAATTTCTTTAAAAATTCATATAAACATGACTCCAAATTAGATTCCAAAATACCTGTGGGAAGGCATTCTGCAGGGAACATGAAGTCACACTCCCTCTTTTGTTGTGTTTCCACTTGGAATTTTCATTTTTTTCTTTGTTGCGCTTGAATAATATTGATTTCATACAAAGAAATGTACAAATTAAAAGCAAATCAACACAGAAATTATTTTTGTAAATGGTGTGCCAAGACCAAAACTTGTCTAGCAAGCACTCTTGGCCAAGATGTTGCCATCTTTTATCGCTGATGTAGGTGATGACTGAGTTTCATTTCTTTGCTGGGAGTTTGACTTCACAGCCTGATGCTCACTGGCACAAAATAGAAAGAGTCAGATCAGGAAATATGAGTTTTTGCTACCCTTACCACCTTAGATGGACAACCCTTGGTACCTTTGATAGGAAAACAAACAGAAAACCAACCAAACAAGCAATAGTTCTCAGTGTGATAAAAATAAGTGAGCTTTGAGCCTTTCTAAAACTAAATCCAATAAAGCAAATGCAAAAACAATTTACCATTTATGTTAAAAAGATCTTTGGATTTTTCAAGTACATATTTTAGGAGAAACTTATTATATATTTTGTGTCACAAGTACCTTTAAAAGGAAATCACTCTAAGTATTATTAATGTTTGCCGTTTAGGGAAAATGAAGTTAAAGTATTAGAATCTCACACAGCATTTCTTGTGAGTTGAGATGAAAATCAAGCCCATTCCATCTCCAATCAAAATGTGGAGTGACTTAATTAGCAATTGATAGTATTCAATTTACTTCAAGTTACTGAGAAGAGGATTAACCTGTAATGATAAAATCGAGGCAAAAATTAAAAAATCTAAATGATGTAGTCTAACTATGATGCAACTACTTAACTTATGCATCGTTCACATGAGAGTTAATTAAAATTTTCACTGATAGGGCCAAGAATGTTCCTTATTTTCTATACTTAGATCACATAATGATTCTGCAGTTCTGAACTTTAATTTTTTTTTTTTGTATATTGAGAATAGATATTCCATAGGTGTGGAGGTTGTTAGAACTCTGATCTCCACGAACAGCTATCCAAACACACTGTGGAGACAGAACTAGGTAAGTGTTTTATAAATACATTGTTGTTATATTTCTGCTGGGCTGTGACATGCCATATGAGGTTAAGTGTGCAGTTAATTTTCCACTTATGGCATCATATTAGTGAGGGATTAAGAGTTTAGAACAGACTCCCTGATAGGCAGATGGATAGAGAGAGTGGCCATTATGGGATAGTTAAGTTAGTAAGCTTCCAAGTTGGCTGGCTTCTTCCCTCCCTCCAGACAAAAGCGTGGCATCTTACAACAAATGCCTATGGTCGTTTTCTCCTTAGGTATATCTGGTCCTGATGTACCAGCTCAAAAATTTCAAAGCCAGTTCAGGACATGTTTACACAACAGTTGTGGGCCAATCAGCCATCCTGTCTTCAAACTGATCTTCCCTAAGTAAAGGGACGATGACCCTTCAGAGACTTTAAAAATCTCCAGCCCTAGAGAAGAGACTGGATTTCTGGCTTCCCAAGTGTTCCCTCTGTTTTGCAGAGGGTCCTTTTCTCCATGTGTCAACTGCAAGCCATTGTTTCCTCTGCCCCAGTGCATACCTTTCTTCACCTAATGATTCTGTCTGCTCCTGTTTGTGGTGTTCAAGATTTCCCTGCTGCACCTGTAAAGTGAGACTTTTCCTGCTTTTAGTTCTTTACCTGGAAGAGAAAACAAACCTCATCAGACCTCTAGATAGTAATGTTGGCATGCAAAATTTTGGAATTTGGAGCCTTATACATTTCATGTAGCCCATTAAATCCAGTCTGTGGTTCTAACACATGCCTTAGTAACTGAAGTGTGTGGCTTGCTCCTTTCTCAGGCCTCTCAGCCAGAGCACACCCTACCTTCCCACTTTAAAGAAATGGTTATTCTTTTATATTTAATAATTTTGGGTGGTGTTTTCACTTTCATTTGTTTTATTTTAGTGGTGCTGATATTCTAATCCTCAATTTTGTACACTCTAGAAAAGTCTCTACCAAGGAACTGCATCTCAGCCCTTAGGTGATAGTTGTAGTATATTTCCTTTGGTTAGTTCTGTTCCTGTGTTTCATTCCTACACTGTGTTTGTTGTTGCTGTTTTGAATATATGTATGTTGCTTTCTTAAAAATTAACACCCAAAATGATTTGAAATTTTTCTTCTTCTATTCTCTGTACCTTCTGTACCTCAAGGAGACTGGCCCACAACATCTATCTTTGGTTCATGATTATTTCCCTTCCTCGCTTCCAAAGTACTTCCTTTGGAAGACCACCTTTGGCAAGCTAAAAATTCACCAATAGATAACTTCAAGTTATGAACCAGGAAGTCATTGCTGATTATTTCAGAAGAGAACAGATGGCTGCCAGAAAATTGTGCAGCTGTTCCTCAGTGAAAAGCAAACTTAATAAAAAAGATATTTTTTTTTCACATTGCAATTTGCAGTCCATGGGTGCCTTGAAGGCTTAGTCTTTTAGACACTAGTGGCACTGGGTCATGGAAAGTTGGCTTTGTCTGAAGTGTGACTTCAGTGAGCTGTTCCTTTTGAGAAAGGGCCAGTTCCATCAGCCATAGAATTTTTTTATAAATAATTCATGAGCTCTTTTTGAACAGTTTGAGGTCTACACAAAATTTTTGAAGAATCACAGAGTTTTTATACTCCTCCTCCTGCACCTAATTTCTCCCATTCTAAACACGGTGTGTTAGTGTGTCATATTTGCTGCAATTGATGTTTTAGATTTTCCTTTCAGCTGGGCTTTTACTGAGTGGTCCTAGAGCAGCAGGGTGAGAGTGTGGGTGGCCAGTACTAATGTGGGAGTTGAGGCTGTGCAGAAATCCAAGTCTATGCAGAGCTGTGCAGCTAATTGATGATGACTTCCCATCTGATCACTTTCTGTCTCTCATCCTCTTACACTATCACTCTCCTGGAGCATCTTCATTGCCTCTCATCCGGGATGATTCAGTGATCTCCTGGATTTACCTGTCTTTACATTGGCTTATATCTTCGAATCTGAACTTTCTCATATACCTCCTTTCTTTGCTTTCTTAGCTCAGAAGTACTCAGAACATTGACTTATACGTAGACACAGTGGAGTTGTTGATGTAAGAAGCATCAGCAGAGGCAAACACAGGGATATTCTTCTACAATACTTAATAGAGACACTGATATTTTTCTCGTCCATTTTTAAGTTAAAGTGTTTGACTAAAAAGCACTGGTATGCATTAGACAAGGTTAGTTTTGAACTCTTACCAAAAAGCTAGAAACCCACTTATTCCCTTCATTGGACAAAGCTCAACTGGATAAGGTAAGCTTTTTATAAAGGTGTCCATGCTAAGAATGTTTCTTATTGTTGATCTTTTTCCTCCTCCTCTGGGCAGTGTCATCAAGTCTCTGACGGCATTTTGCTTGGTGTCACAAGCACCACAAATAAACATAAATAAACATAAACAGCACTTTCCACATGAGAAGCTGCCTTGCTTTCTTCGTTATTGTTTTCACAGCTTTATAGAAACTCCTGATTTTACAGTTCTTGTTTCTGACCAGTAATAATGGTTTAAATCCTAGGGATGTAGCAGCTCAGAAGGGTCTTAAAGCTCTTGCTTCAGGAAAGCAGCAATTGATGCAGGAACTGACACCTTTCAAGACGGAATAAAGAGGCTCCAGGGTTTATGCGGAGAGAACAATGTTTATGAGGATGGTGAAGTATTCTTTGAAAACATAAAACAAACAAGCCTAAGAGAGAGAAAACTCTTGAGTAAGACTCAGAAACACAAGATTTGAAGACTGTGTTCATAAGATAGAAGTCTGAATGGAAATCTGGGTGGAAAGATATTCAATTTTGGAATTGTAGAATTTTGATTGGAGGTACCACTTAGCATCATGTTTTTCACAAGTGCACATCAGTAGTCATTTTACTATTCTTGAAGAAGTACTTAGGAACTTTGTTTAGTTAGTAGTTTGACAATAATCACACAAATAGAAAAGATGTTATAGAACACATGTTATGATGTGAAATATAGTGAATATAGTATACTGGATATGATGCTACAAGTTAATGAATAGAATCAATCACATTGTTATTAAACTAAAATACAGGATGATATTTGAAAGCCATTATATTAGACAAAAATAAATATTTTAATTAGTTATTACTTACAGGGAAAACATTACTTCCATGTATTTATTGGAAATTGTAAAACTTATACTCTCTATATCACTTTATCATTCTTTTTATAGTAATTTTTTTATTCTGTGATAATTTCATAAATCTGTAACTTTCTCTCCATCCCGAAACAAACTATGTATGTAATATCCACATGCACACATTATATACATATATGTGAGGAAATGTGTCTGAATGTATTGTTATATAGTGCATATATAAGCATATACATTTTGCATTGGATTTATGTACTACCTGTATGCAATAATACAGAAGACAAATATCTATAAAATTTCACTTTTAACACTAGATACTGTAATATGGACTGAACACTAATTACCAGCATTTGGAATTTGAAATGTAAGCTACTTCAACAGCTCCAACATAAAGGTCTATACACACGTTTGCATTGTTTGGTAATTTTAATTCTTGTCTTAATATTCTACTGCTGTGAAGAAACACTGTGCCCATAGCAACTGTGATCAAGGAAAGCATTCAATTAGGGCTTGTTTACAATTTCAGAGGTCTGGCCATTGTCATCATGGCAGGGAGCATTCAAGCTTGCAGAAAGACATGATGTTGGGAAAGTATCTGAAAATTCTACATCAGCATCCACAGGTAGCAGCAAGAGAGGGACAATGGACCTGGCAGGAGCTTTTAAAACTTCAAAACCCATACCCAGTGATAAACTTCTTCCAACAAGGGAGCACTGACCCCCAACAAGGACACACCTCCTAATACTTCTAAATAATTCCCTGATGACAAAGCATTCAAATATATGAGCCTATAGGGGCTATTCTTACTCAAATTACCACTTTTTAAATTTATTCTATTCTATAGTGCCCACACTGTAATGAATAAGATTTCTACAAATGTAGGAATCACCCCAAAATCATTTTTGCATCAGCCCATCATGATTGACACCATCCACTTCTTATCTACAATGACCTAGCTGGATCATTACAACAATAATTATTACTCACTTCTGTCCTGTGGACTATGTAATATAGAGAAAATCTTGTTAAAAGTATAACTACAATGCGATTCTTTAAATAGATCATTTGGAAAGTATCTGAATAGAATAGTCAGGGTGGTCCTGTCTTTTTCTCCAAATATTGTTGTAAACCCAGGAAGAAATCCAGAGAAAGCAGTGGAGGACTCTGAAATACAAATATTACCAGACATGTTTAGAAAGAATACATTCAAAGCCTCAGTGGCTTCTCAATATATTTGACATTATATTCTCTGCACATCTCCATCTGTACTCACCCACAGTCAAGCACCAGAGCCTGACACAGACCAGGAAAACACACTTTATCCTGACTCAAGGGTCCAGAATGGGACACACTGACACCAAACAACAGTATCATCCTGCATAATTTCTCCTTTATCCTTCATTCTCAGCTGTCCCTGCCCTCAAACAGTCATGAGCTGGTAGTGGCACTGTAGTCAAAATTTCTTAAAGTGAGCTCTGCTAAGCTGGTTTGAAGCTCTGGTTTGCATTCTCCTTTCCTGTGTGTGCCTGTCCCTGAGCCTCTGTTGTGGGTGCAATCACAGTGGTATGATACATTGAGATCCTCGGCTTTCTGTCATGAAGTTAGAAAGGAGAGGGTGAAGGAAATCAGGCAGGATTAAGGAGAGGGACAAGGGCAGATCTAGAAAGCGTCACTAGACTGTAGCCAGAAGTTTTCCTGTATCTCTCAGCCACTTGGTCCCAAGTAAACACACAGAGACTTATATTAATTACAAACTATATTGGTCTATGGCTCAGGCTTATTACTTGCTAGCTCTGACATCTTAAATTAACTCATTTCTATTACTCTATATTTTGCCATATGGCCATGGCATTACCAGTCTGCTGGCAACTTGTTCCATGGGCAGCCGGATGGCATCTCTCCAGACTCCACCCTTCTCCTCTCTGTATCTCTGCTTGGATTTCCCACCTGGTTGTAAGCTTTCTTGCAATAGACCAAAACAGCTTTATTTATTATCCAGTGGGGGGCACACATATTCACACCATACAGGAAGACATCCCACAGCACTTCCCCTTTTTGGTCTAATAAAAAGAGGAAGGTTTTAACTTTAATATGGTAAAATGATATATAACAAAACATTTATTAAGCAAGAATTATACTTACCATATCTAGTCTATTTGTATTTGCAAAATTAAAGAAAATATTCTACCATCTATCCTATTTTTGTGAGTCTAAAATTTTATATCTAATTTATCTTTTACCGTGACTAAGGAAAACTATAATTATAATTATATAGTCTTCAACTCCACCAAAGACCCCAGAAGGATATAATATTATCTAAGTAAACAGGAAGTGCATAGCAAGCAACTACCATAATTCTAAAAATGACAGAGATATTTGGCTACCTGGACAATCATCCAAAGTTCCTCTGTAAATGTTGGGGCATCTGTCTTCAGCCAATAGACCTAGAGTCTCTGGCATAGCTTTTAGTGAAGTAGGAAATTTTAAAGACATCCCATTACGACAATATTCATCAGTAGCTTCTCCCTGTGCCCTGTAGAATGTCTGGAAGTTTCTTCTACAAAGCAGGAATCTGAAGGACCATCTCCCCTTGCAAGGTTTAATGGTCACCTTCCTATACGTCTTGCATGTCCCGTTTATACAGCATCCTGTCAAGCAGTCAAGGCAAGCCCAATGGCTAACTTTTGAAACAAAGAAAACAAACTCCATAATGAATTTCTTCCATGTCCATCATCTTTTCTGAAGTAGATTAGTGCTACCAGGTGGAGACATGTCTCAATGTTGAGAGAAGTCTAAGGCCTTAAAACATCTTGTAGGTCTTTGAAGTGTTTGAAGATTACCTATCTAGTTGAAATACACCTTAGTATATCTAAAAAAACTTAATTAACATGACTATAAGTTTGAGTATCATAGATGACTATTAATCTGTATTTCTTAATTATATTTTAAAATTTAAATGAAGTGCATAAATATAATACCTTAAACAATAGTAGAAATATACATACAGTATAACAAAATTAACTTTAAATTTGTATCAATTAACTAAAATCTATAGCAATGTAAAACATTTAAAACAAGTTGTTGTTCTTTAAAAGTATCTATCAACAAAGGTTATAGCCTGTCTTCCCTGGACTTGACCATTATCTTGAATTTTCTCAGGATCCCCATAAGATTAACAGCAACCCCAATCAGCAGGAAGTGGTTTGGAAAGCTACACCCAAATTCCCAAAATATTGTTTATGAATGTTTATTTTTATTTAAAACAGGTTGATTATAAATGCATTATTTTTCTAAAGAAGAAAAGGGGATATAGATATGATAAAATGAAAGGGTAGATTATTGAATCAAAGAAATCTGCTGTCATTCTACTCCTTTGTTTAGATTTTGTGTAAGACCAATTTTAAAATTATCTAATGTGTTTCATGGTGGAAATTTCAAGAGAAGATAGCACTTTGCTGTTTTATGGATACTACTTGTCACTCTTACCTGGTTCTACAATAGAAAATAGTAACAAGTGAGACAGAAAGATAATAAATATATTCAGGATTTCAAGGAAAAGAGTGCAAACAAATTAAAGTTGCAGACAAGGACATGCTTAATTAAATGCTTAAAATTTTTTAAAAAGGCTGTAATGTTAAATAGAAACTTCAAGCTCTGTCCTGGGCCTATAGAAAAGGTGCCCAAGGTGAAGATCCTACCCACGAAGAGCTGCAACTCATGGCAATGCAAGTACACTAAAAAGGAGAACACTGCAGAAAGAATAGACTTCTCTAAGCAAAAGCATAGGAAAATGGTTTTATAGAAACAACCATCTAGACCAGTGGTTCTCAACCTTCCTAATGCTGCAACCCTTTAATACAGTTCCTTATGTTGTATCAAACCCCAACCATAAAATTTTTCTCATTGCTCTGTATAACTGCAATTTTGCTACTGTCATAAATTGTAATATAAATATTTGATATGCAAAGTATCTGATATGTGACCCCCAGTAGAACCGTGACTCACAGGTTGAGCATTGCTGACTTAGACACACAGAGGACATGACAACTGTGGCCCAAGTAGGCCAAGGTCTATTTGGACCTGGTAGCAGAGCTCTGAAGCATTGTCCATTAAGTACTATTTCTCACACAGGAAATATGCAAGATTAAAGGTATTATAGAATCTTGTTCCACATGCCCAGTTAGCTGCTGTAGCCAGGCCAAGTGAGGCTGAGTCAATGACCTATGGTCACAACCCCCTGATAAAGTTCTATGATCTAATTTTCAAAAAAAGGCAGTTATAGAAATTTTTTATTTTAAAACCATGGCATTCTACTCCTGCTCCCAAGGCTCTTTTTCTAGCTAACAGTTCAAAATGCATCCAGTGCAAATTCAAAAGTTTCCATTATCTTCATAGTTCTACAATTTTTCAAGAATCCAAAGTCCAAAGTCTTTTCTGAGATCAAATGTAGTTTCTTAGATATGATCCCCTCAAAAAATAGTTACATCAAATAAGTAAAGCCACATAGTGAAAAAAAAAGACAACAAAAAACTCTCGTTTTAAGAACAATGAGGAAGCACAGAGCAAAGAACGGTCATACCAAACAAAATCAAAACGCAGTAGGTCCTTTTACAGCACATAGGGCTTGAGATGGCATCATTTGGGTTGAAATGTGTTGAATATACCTATTCCCTCAATATAGCACACTTAGCCTTTCTGTTGTGATAGCCTCACTCAGTGTCTGTAGTTCCCTTACAGTAATGTTCCATGTTTTGAGGATCACCAATATCCTGGGGTTTCCATTGTAACTTAGTATTCACTTCCATTGCTTAGGGCATGGTTTATTGAGGAGCCCCATGAATGAAATCTTACCATGGTACATATTGTCTGGCCCAGAAACCTTCTGGCACGTTGGGATAAATCTCTAAGACCAGATAACACATTCATTTTCACGTCTGCAAAACCAGCACCACGTGTGTAATGGCAAATTCTGCTAGTTTGTGATGCCGCCTGTCCCATCTCTACTTTAACCAGTATTCATTTACTTCTGTGGACTTTTGACTGAACTTATGAAACTAGTTCCCCGACCAGTTCTGCTGAAGTGCTATTCTCTAGTTAGTCTCTTTGTTCAATCATTCTTTTCTAATGAAGCCTTTTCAGGGGTTTTCAGGTTTATACCCTGAAGCCCTCTTTGGATGGTTTTCTGCCTTAGTATCTCAGTCCACTGAGTAGTTTCTCTTTAATGGTATTAGTCTCCTTAACATTTCCAGATATGTTACTTCACTTTGCCTTATCCATTGCTTGAATTCACTCACACTACTTTCCTTGCCAAACTGTACATTTTAATATCTTTTTGTTCTGCTTGATGTTCTTTTTAACTGAGAATTTGGCAAGGGACAGTGAACAGTAACCATGCCACAGCCTTAATGCTATATTAACTTGACATTTCTCCTGCCAAACTAATTATATGACTTTTGAATTAAGCTCAACTAAAGTTTTCAGGATGTGGGCTGAATTCACTCATATCCTTTGCCATTACAAAATATGAATTGCTTGTAGTCGAGTTTCAAAATTTGTTCCCTCCTGAAACCTTATACTTCAGCCTTAACTGTCCTCATTTGCATTCTGGTCCTCTGAGATCTCAACATAATAGTCTATTAAACACTGATTACAACATGCTAGGGCTTCTCCGGCCTGCAGATACAAATTATTTCAAATTCTTCCTAAAATGCAGTTCCAGAAGCATGCATACCACATGAACTGTAGTTAAAGACATGATGCAATTCTAGTAATCAATTTTCTATATTAATTTCTTTTTCAATTGATGTAAGAGAGTTCCTGATAAGAAGCAAGTTCAAGACAGAAGAATATGTTTGGGTTACTGTTTGGAGATATAGTCTATCATGGTGTGGGAGTCATGACATTGGGTAATTTTGTGGCAGTGGGGGGATGTGACAGATGTTGATTCATATCTCCAGGAAACATGAAGTAGAGACTAAATAATAACCAGGGTTAAGCTACAAAACTTTCAGTCCCTACCTCCAGTACCTCACTTCCTCTAACTCTCAAAACAGCCTCACAATGAGTGAATGATGAGTTCATGCACACGGGTACATGTCACATTCAAACAATAACAGAAGACAAGGTAGGAGAACCTCAAGATGACTTTGGCTATAGAAATAAAAGCAAAAGGTGCAACTATAAAATAACTAATAGGATGCACTTGATTGAAGGTGCCTTTCACTACATGGAAAGGGAAAACAAAGAATAAGTCACAGATGGAATTCATTTACAAAAAAAATACATTTGATGAAGGAATATTCTGTAAAATATACAAAGAATTATTAAATCTCAACAAGACAAGGAACAGCTCAAGTGAACAAGGAATAAACATTTTTCAACTGTGACTAAACAACTAGAAGGGAAGTTGTTCAGTACCATACTACTGAGAATTTGAAAATTTAACCAACAATGAGGTACAACTAAACACATTTCCAAATGGGGAAAACTCAGAATACTGTTAGCACAAAGCCTGGATGCAGATGTCATATAATGGGATGCTGGTAGAAATGCACACAATTACAAACCACTTCTGATCAGAGCCTGACAGTGTCTCAGAAAGCTGAGCAATCTAACACTCAGCTCCTAATGTTTAACCAAATGGTTTGAAAACGCAGGTCCACACAAATCATTCCCAAGGATGTTTACAGCAGTCTCATACATATATTTAAAAATGTAGTTGTAATCAAGATTCTATTTAATAGGTAATTGAATGAACTGCTACACACAGAAATGAATTTCAGTCAGTAATAATAATAATGAGTCTGGAAAGGAATGAAAGAAAGGAAGAAGTCATGACAGCCATAAAAATATTAACTGCAAAAAATAACAGTGTTGCCGGCATCCATCCCACAGGGTTGCACTCTACCTATGGTGTGTAGAATGGTACTATTGAGGAGAGCTGCACACGGTGGAGGCAAAGCATACATAGGGACTTACTATACTTTCCATTCATTTAAATAAATATATTTTTTAAATTAGCTTCCAAAATATTGGTTTCTGTAAAGAGTTTGCCTCCATGATTCATGTCTCATTTTTGTTGATTTCCACCCTTCACATTCCCCCTTAACATGTTGCCTCCCCCCTTTCTGTTATATACTTTACCCCCAGTATTCCATCTTCTATATTGTTCTACTGCTTCCCCAGCCCCTCCTGTGGTGATATTGTGTTCCCCAAAATATTGTGCACTCTAATAAACTTATCTGGGGTCAGAGAACAGAACAGCCACAATATTAAACAAAGATGTTAGGCAGTGGTAGCACACGCCTTTAATCCTAGCATTCCAAAGTCAGAGATCCATCCGGATCTCTGTGAGTTCAAGGTCACACTGGAAACAGCCAAGCATGGTGACTCATGCTTTTAATCCCAGGAAGTAATGGCAGGAAGCAGAAAGGTTTATAAGTTGTGAGGACCAGGAACTAGAGCTGGTTAAGCTTTTAGGCTTTTGAGCAGCAGTTCAGCTGAGATCCATTTGGATGAGGACTCAGGGGCTTTCAGTCTGGAGAAACAGGATCAGCTGAGAAATTGGCAAGGTGAGGTGGATGTGGCTTGTTCTGCTTCTCTGATCTTCCAGCATTCACCCCAATACCTAGCTCTGGGTTTGATTTTATTAACAAGACCATTTAAGATTCATTCTACACCCTCCATTAAAGTGGTTTATTTTTTCTGCCATAAGGACTGTTTTCCTGTTGCCTGACCTTTGCCCACAATTACTACCTAGATATACACATTTAACAGTTGGAGCTTGGATTCACATTGGATTTATCTGTGAGAGGAAATATGGTATTCTTTCTGAGTCTATGATACATTCATTAAAATAATTTTTTGTCTGCTGTGGTGGCACACACCAATATTAGATTAGTCTTATTACACATCATTATATATTGCTTCTTCTTTTTGAGAGAACTTGGATTTAGGGATGGTCTGAGGATTCCCATAGTTGGCAGCTGACTTTCCTCCCTTTCAGCCCACTGTTTGTGCAATTTGTACTCATGGGATTTGAGAAGGGAGACTCAAGGAGATCTTTAACTTCACTCCTTGAGGTTTTAACTATAATTCTTCCAACTAGATCACTGTTTATTCTACTTCTATAAATTGCTCTCCAGTTTCCCAAACTCCAATCCATGAGAGCCACCCCCCCAAAAAAAAAATCACTATGTTTTATGGACCATAGTGTAACTCTTTTACTTTTCACAGTGTTCTGCAGGTGCATTCACTTAATCTATCAATGTTATTGTTTTGTTGAACTCTGGTCCAGAAAGTCAGGTCGTATCTTACAAATATCCAGTGTACTTTATATCTAATGCTTAAAAATCTTTACTGGGGAGAATATTTAACAGGTAAATATTTACTGGACAGGTAAGTAGTAGCAACTATGGGTGCTGTAGACTTGTTGATTTATTTTCTTTTATATTTTGATAAAATTTCTAAGATTATAACATGAATATATATGAATCTAAAATCAGAATTACATGCCAAATCATATACAGAGCTGTTTGTAAGATGTAGGACACATTTGTTTTTTGTAGGTGTTGGTGCTGTGTTTATGGAAGAAAGAAAATGACTAGGTAGTAGGGAGATAGAAACGGAGGTAAGAAAGAATGAAGCATAATCAGAAACTTCATGGAAGGTAATTTACATCTGGGAGTTTCTTCTACATTAATCTTCCTAAGCTACATTTAAACAGATGACTGAAGATGATAGATTAAGCATAATATACCAGAACCTAACTCTTGTCTATCTCCAGCAATCCTTTTCAAATTACTATGAAATTGTAATTTTACACTATGAGACTTCATAAGAATTTATTTTAAGAATAACTATTAATGAAACCTTAGAAAATTAGATTTACAACTTAGAGTTAATACTTAAACTTGCAGGATTATATCCTGCTGTGCTAAAAATGATTTTGTTAAGGCTGTTTGGGAGACCATTTTATCTAATATATATATCTTCCCACCTAAAGTTGAGTTCTAATGAATACAAACTTTTTTAAAAATTTATTTTTCTCCTATAGGCATTTCCATATAAATATCAATATGTTGATGAATAATTATGAATGACTCAGATCATAAAACATTCATATAGATGGCATTTAAGACTATTAAATTTTAAAACTGAAAGTATTTAAGAAAACAGAAACCATTCTTTATTGAAAAGCATTGGACCTGAAAATTTGGCTGGATGTAGCAAAATTGTGATATGTGGAAAGTTCTTTGACAATTTTCTTGTTAAAATAAAAACAAAAAACTAGTTTGGTTATAGGTTCATTCTCCTGTATATTATAAACTACAAAGTCTTTCTCTACTTTCCTATTACCTAAAATACATTGATTTGAACAGTTTTCATTGATATAGGTATCTCAAACACACCACTAACACAAAAGGTAGCCTCACTGGAGACTATTTCTTTGTTTGAAAAGTCTAAGAATAAAAAAACAATTCAACTATAGAGTTCTCAAATAATAAAATATTAACTAATAGACAGATGAAGAATATGTCCAATCTGGTTCACCAACAGAAAAATGAGAATTAAAACTTCTTTTAATCTTAGTCAGAATGGTAGGCATTAAGAAAACAAAACAGATCCTGGTGAATGTGAGGATGACAAGAAGCCCACAAACCCTGTGGATGGAGGTATAAACTAGTTCAGCAATTGTGGAAGGCAGGCTTTCATGAAAAAACTAAAAATGCATCTACCATGTGACCTAATAGTATATTCCTGAGCTTAAACAAGAAGGAATCCAAGCCAACACATCATAGAGACACCTGCTCATCAACATTTATTGAAGCATGATTCACAATAGCTAGGTTATAGAACCAGCATAGTTGGCTAACAATGGAGGAACAGATAAGGAGAATGTGATACGTATTCACAATGGAGTAGTACTTTTTTTCATCCATGGAGGATAAAATTATATGATTTACAAGAAAATGAATGAAGCTCAAAATAATCATATTAAGCAAATTAAGCTTTTCTCATAAAGACAAATACATTTTCTCTCATTTGTCATTCTTAGATTTTATATATATATATATAATCATATATGACTATATGACACAAAGGTAGAAGCAAAAGTATCTAAGAAAAGTAACTGGAGTGAGAGATGTAAGAAAGTGGAAAGACATGGTCCAGGAGGGATGTTAATGATGTGATGTGGATACTTATATGATAGTGTACTTATGTAATGCAATACAATACACAATAGATGTGCATGAGGAAAAACTTAAAGTTAACATAACAATATAATCCAAGGATCCTCATGTGAAAATTCTAATTACTTTCAATAATTTAAGCACATCAAAATTTCCACAAAGACCCAGAATATCAGAAAGTTCCAAGATCAGGTGGGAGCAGCAATCATGTTTTCTGCTTCAGTAAATAGGTTTTTTCTCCATGCTTGAATGTTGCACTGCAATCTGTAAATTACAATGAGTTCACACTGTGTTTCTGATGTTACTGATATTAGAAGAATTTTGTACCTCAAATGTCTCCCCTCTAACAAAAAGTCATATCTACTTGCAAATGACAACAGAAGGGATTAAAAAGTGAGGAAAAGGATGGTGAATAAGTGGATATTGATGAACAAACATGGATCTTGTATGCTAAGAAAAGTGCTACAAATCTTGTAACACACACACACACACACACACACACACAAAACATTGTGTAGTAAATGACTTAACTTGGCTATTATACCTTATTATTATGTTACATGTTGAAAGTGGAAATAAATGAGAAAGCATGCTATAATTTTGAAATTAAACATGTCCAAATATCTTGTGTGTTTAAAGCTTGGACTTCTTTCTGTGAAAAGTGGTAGAACTATTAGAGGTGGAGCCTAGCTGAAGGAAGTTTGCTTGCTGGAGCTATTCCTAAAAGAGGATACTAGAG
>CABHPQ010159490.1:29773-47333 GCA_902168405.1 Peromyscus aztecus
ATTTTTCTTAAATCCAGTGAAGATTTTTATAATCATTTCTCCAAAAGTATTTCTAAAGAACCAGCTTATCAGTGTTTCTTTCTCTTGTTCTCTTTCTCCTACTCTATTCCTTCTCCCTTTCCCTCTCCATACGTACTACTTCTATCTCAACAACTGATTCCATAGACACATTGTAAAGCAATCATTTGAAATCCAACCTGCATTGTTGTTTATTTAATATAGGTTGGCATTCTATCAATACTTACTCTCATCCTCAATGACAAATTGGACACTCTCTGTTTAAATTACAGTGATCATAACTTAACCAACAAATTGAGAGGACAATTTTGAACATAGTCAAAGAACTTTCCTGCAATGAGAGATGGGATGGAGCTTAGTATAGAGTGTGGAATTAGAGCCTGACCCCAAGTTCTCATAGAAGTTTGAAAGTCCACCAGGTGGTGGGGACACATGCCTTTAATCCCAGCCCTTGGGAGACACAGAGAGGTAGATCTCTGTGAGTTGGAGTTCAGCCTGGTCTAGAGAGCTAGTTCAAGGACAGGCTCCAAAGCTACACAGAGAAACCCTGCCAAAAAAAAAAGTTGGAAAACCCTTTAGTTGGAAAGTCCTTTGTTTCTTGGATCCTAACAAATCCCTCGGGGGAGGGGGTGAGAAGGTACAGTGTCAACAACACAGACACCAGGAGTCAGTTGAAGGCAAAAAACAAACTCATTTATTCAATCACAGGGAAAGCCTTATATACCCTCCTCCCAGTGCCCCGTCTGTGTGGTCATCCCTCATTGGCTGGGCACAATCAGGTACTCTGTGACAGCTCCTGTTGCTAGGCCCTCAGGCAGATTCCAGGTTGGCTCTTAAGGAGTATGTTATGTGCATGCCTTGGCAACTGGTCTGAGTCAATTTCCTTGACCCTATGGGACTGTCCCACTACATATCCACCCTTTTATTTTATTACATGGGCACTCAGTGGAAGTCCAAGTTCTTTCCTCTGTCCTTGTTGACCCTCAGGGGTATCAGCAACAGCACTGTGTCTGTATTAGGTTGGCTTGCCAAACAAGCTCTTACCCATTTTTGACTACCAGCCCCCAAAGAGCATCCATTCCTGGGGAGTTGCCCCGGGTGGGGATAGCCAGGCAGTAACCATTTGAATTTCAGAAAGCCAGATATGCATAACCTCCTGTGGAGGGCTATGAGATGGATGTCTTAAGAGCCATTAACACCTATAGAGTCACCTTAGTAGCTGCCTGTTGTTTTTGGATGTGCTGTAGGAGACACGTAAAAAGGAGAAAGATCAAAAGCACTGCCCTGCCAATCAAAACATAAGTGAAATCCAGGAGGGATCAAACAGCCTCTTTATATCATGCCAAATCTTTTCAAAAAATAAAGAGTCAAAGGCCATAACCTGTGTTCTTGTCTGATTTAATTGGAAAATTTCATGTGTTAGCTGTAATGGATAATATAGAAACTTAGCTGACCATGGGCCCTTAATACATTTAGCTATCTCACAGCCTACTAAGCTAATGTTCCTCATCTGAAAAGCTATCATACAAAATGAGGAAAAGCAAGGCTGCACAAGTCTTCAGCATTTAGAGGGGCAATGAGAGCAAGAAAGGGGAGTATATATATTACCCATCTTGGGTGATTTTCTCCTTGGTTGAAGCAGGCTTATCTATGGCCAAGCACATATCTCTTATGGAACCATATTAGCATAGTGGCACTCTGAGGAAAAACACAAGCATATCCTCCACCACAGGTTAGCAGGGGGGCTGGCAGCTGCCATTGGAGGGAGATAGGATCTCTCCATCTCACCAGGGGTGGAGGTGTGTTCCTTTGCAGAGATACCCAGTGCTTGTAGGCCAGACTGAGCCCCCTGTAGGGCCTTGAGGGTCATGTCTGAGACCTGTTGAAAATAGGCATTCAAACCAATCTGTGCCTAGTGCACAGGATGGACATATTCCCTGTGCCCTGTGGGCATATCATAGGTCACTGGGATGTTAAGGAAGATGTTTGTCCAGGAATGGGATTCTGCCTGATCATCATAGGCTAATCTCCAACTGAGAAAGAATGTAGGCTCCAACACAGCTTTAAGCAAATGGTACCAATGGAAATACGTTTGCAATTGTATCAAACATTGAGCAAGGACCTGCTGGAAGTAGGGGGAATCTGAGGCTGACTAATTGGCTGCCTTCCAGATGATGGGGAGATCAGCTATGGGGATGGGAATCTAGGGCTTTTGGGCCCACATTGACTGGGAAGGCTTCTATGGGCCTACAGACCGACAGTGGCGCAGGCTGTGAGGGATATAAAATGGCTGGTGCCACGGAGTGGCCACCTCCTGAGGCAGGCTAGTATTGGGGTAGATTGCCCCAAGAATACTGCAGTGGAGGGGTAGCTACCAGCAGTGGTGATAGAGCAGAGGGGGTAGCAGCACATGACTTAAGGATAGTTGCCTTCTCTCGACAGATTTGGCCGGACCCAAACTGACAGCTACATTCTCCTTGACAGATTTCTTATGGCTCAAACTAACAGGTATGTTCTCCTTGACAGATTTTGTGGGATCTAAACTGACAGATTTCATGGGGCCCAAACTGTCTCCTCCTCATCAGATATCATAGAGATATCTGAACTGGTGGGAGTAATGAAAAGATTACTCATATTTTCAACAGGATGAAAATTTGTATCAGATCCTTATGTCCTGTGCTTAATGGGGGACTTTTGTGGTTTTTTTAGGACACAACCATATGCCCACACAGTGTCTCTGGATGAGGGACAGCGATCGGGAGCTGAGCCTTAGTTCTACCTCCTGGGGGGGGGGTGTCAATCTTTATGTAGAGGTGCCGGGCAAACTGAAACAAAAAAAAAATGTGCCTTCCTAACGGGATGGGCAGACAAACATGACAGACAACACAAGAGAAGATAAGAAGTGGGGATCCCAATGCTTACCTGCCAAATGGACCAAAAGAGCACAACACCTTCTCACCTTCTTGGAGACACTATCAAGTGAAGCGAGGGAGGGCCAGTGAAGTGAGGGAGACAATCAGAACCTGAGCTGGGAGAAACAAAGTAACAGAAGCCTCACTTTCAAGTACCAGATGTTGCTTGGATCCTAATGGGTCCCTTGGGTGAGGGGGTGAGAAGGTGCAGCATCAACAACAAAGACACTATGAGTCAGTTGAAGACAAATAATGTACTCATTTATTTTATCACAGGGAAGGCCTTATATACCCTCCTCCCAGAGCCCAGTCTGTGTGGTCATCCTCATTGTCTGGGCACAATCGGGCTCTCTGACAGCTCCTGCTGCTAAGCTCTCAGGCAGACTCTGCATGATCAGGAACTCTGACAGGGACTAAGAACTGTGACATCTACTAGGAACTCTGACAGTGACTGTTGCTAGGCCCTCAGGCAGACTCCAGGCTGGCTCTTAAGGAGTATGTTATGTGCATGCTTTGGTAACTGGTTTGAGCCAATTTCCTTGACCCTATGGGCCTGTCCTACTACAGTCCTTAAGAACATTGGCAGTAAGAACGATTATCTTGCTGCAGAGACAACGATAGTTAAGGGAAGGTAACTTAGAATGTCCTTTGAAAGCGCTATGAAAGTGCAATGACACTCAGATGCTCAAGATGCTGAACAGAGTATCTCTGGAACCCACAGATTCACTCCCAGCATGGGCAACACAGTGAGACTCCCTTTCTGAAATTAAGGGTGATTTTTCATGGTACTGAACAGTTTTAACATTTAAAATAAATATATGTGAAAAAAGTCATTTCCATACTTTCTAGAGGAGAAGAATAGTTACATGGTTGGGAAAAGGACTAAAACCTGAACAGATATTGGCAAATACAGGTCAACAATAATTATTCCATGGTGAGGAGTAACCACCTCCTTAACATGTTAAAAAAAAAAAACTACTGCCCCTCCCCAATATAGTGTGTTCAGTTTTACAACAAAAATGAAAAGGAAAACTTAGTTCAAGAGGAGCACAAATGTCTTTTACATCAAAGAATATAAACTCATTACCAGACATGTCAGCTACATGTATTGCAAGGATATATATTTACCGAGAAGAAATGCCAGTCCAGAGTCCAGCAGCTGACTAAGATCTTTTCAATGGACTCCAAAAATGAAAATAACTGAGTTTTATGAAGGCCAAGAAGAAATTTCTTTCCAGAGAGAAGGGACAACAAAGCAAGTATCTGTTCCACTCAGGGCAAGCTAAGATATGGTTCTGCATTTTCCTGCCAATCCAGCAAGGTGAGTCTACTGATAATGTCACGGCTAGAACTGCACCTGTTTTTCTCCGTTTAAAAGGAAGCTTGAACAATCTAAACAAATGTGATACCACTGGACAGCCTTGAAAGGAATTATCTGTCAGGGGTTTGTCTGAATTAGAAAGAATTTGATTGCCAGATCCCTTAGTAATCACATTTACGCTTGAAAAAGTAGAAGAAAATGTTTGTCATTAGAACGAGGACTGAATTAACTTGGCACCAAAGATAGACATCCAGGAAGGATTACTACAATATCATTTTAGAATCTAAATCTTAACAATGTAATCTTAAACCAAAACACATATGGAAAAGACCACAGCGAAACAGAGGAGGGAAAAGCCATCAACATCAACATATATAAGGAAACAATAGTGAAAATTTTAAACTCCCCTTCCCCACCTCCAAAAACTCTGTAGCTGTGAACAGACTCTTGGAAAGAAGCTGATTGGCTAATTAGAGCTTCAGTACTGTAGAGAGATTGAAATGTTACAGGCCCAGAGATTAACTGTCTTGGGCTAGGTTTAGCCCCTAGAACAGCAAGTACTTGCCCACCTCGCTGATAGAACTAATCATGTGATTGAAAGAATCTATTAACTAGGCAGACCACTAGCTTCCACCAACCCAGATACTGAGAATGTCATCAGATAGCATCAGGAACCTTTAGAAAAGTTTCCCTCATCTGCTTGCTACAACTACCTTTCTGATGCACCCACCAATAAATACATTGTGAACTTGCCTTGATTTATGATTTTGTTTTGTAAAACTAGAAAACTTCATGAAACTGCTTTCACATTGCGACATGGAATTTGGGCTAATCTAAATCTCAGTTTCTGGGCTAGGCTCACTCTAAATGATCTCTTATTCCCTTTAATATAAGAGATGTATTTTTGGTTTGTTTGTTTCAACAATGTATTCCTGAAATGCTTAAAATTTCTCTTTGACAATGGATATGCCCCTTTCTCCTTTTTTTTTTCAAAATTAAAATAAGTAACAGTTCTAGAATAGTAGAAAATACCAATGAGTCCAATGTGAACATCTGTGACCCCACTGGTGTTTATGGCTTCTATTTGCTGGTAAAACTCTCTCACTCCAGTTGGGCAATACCCTCAACTTCCTAGCAGCATATCAGATCAAAGCTCAATTCTGGCACAGCACAATATGTGAGCCTGTTGGAGGGTTCAAGCCACCATGACCCCCTCTTAGTGCAGAGCCTGTGGGTTCTGAGTCACCCCTCTTAATGCAAATTCCTGTACAGTAGCCCAACTTTAGACACCTTTCCCTCAGTTTCAGGGATCGTTGTGATTCAACCGTGATGTGATAGTGTTAATGGGAAACTCCAGAAACAACCATTTTATACTTTCAACTGCATGCTGTTCTGGATACTATGAGGCATCTTGCACCAATCTCCTCTATCTAGTCTGGGATATGATCTTACCCCTGTCCCCCTGCTAGGATGTATAACCCACCTGTTTGGTAGTCAGCTAACAGACACCTGCAGATATCAGATTTTCTCTTGTGACATTACTGTACGTCTGTCCAAATAATACTCATTTTACTTAAATTAAGTCCATTGCCCTAAAGAGCAAGAATAGTGATATTATCTATTATAAAAGCCAAAGAGAGGTTGTAAGTGCTTTCCTTAAACAAAAAGGTGAAAAATTTCCACTCAACAAGGACGAAAATGGATCAATGGTGAGCTCTGGGCAATGCAATATTTTAAGAGAAGCTGTATTCAAATAACTTTGATTGCAGCGTTTCACTTCAGTTATTTTGTTATTATTTATTTCAGGGTAGCCCTTACTATGCTTAATTTAGAAACTAAAATTTATTCCAGGAAACAGTATATGTAGAACTCAGTGTGTCAGTAGCCTCAGAAATGCCCTGAAGTTCTAGAATTCTTCCATAGCAAATAAAAGGGGCTTCTTGAACATCAAGAAACAAGTTCTTAAAGAAGCCAGCTGTCACACATGGCTGCAACTAAGAATATTATTTGGCCCAAACCCTGAGGTAAGCTATCCCTTTCTCTTAAGTAAACTTTGGGAATTTCATGCCTTTTTACTACTCTTAGCAGTGAATAAGGATTATAATTAAATAGGCCTAAAGCCAAGTACACTGTACTCTATCTTCCCAAAGTATTAATAAATAGAAAATCATCTCATACATGATAAAACACAATTTTATATCCTGAAAAGGGCCTGTGCTGTAAAAGATACCTAGGAGCTAAGAACAGCAGTTGCTTCAAGAAAACATCAACACATGGGCCAAGAAAGAGGGAGACATTTCCTAGAAACATTTATAAGAGCAGGAGTCACAGGGATACGTTTCTGCCAAATACTTTGGAAAAGGGCATGGCTCTGACACCACAGAATACCCCAGTGTCCATGTTGCAGCTCCTGCAGCCTTAATCTCTACGTTCAAATATTTGTGCATGCTGCATTGCTTTTAGAGGCTGGGTTTGGTTTATTCCTGTGGTCATGTTTGTCTGGCCAGTCCGTCATGGTGGCAGAAGGGCAACAATGGGCTAGTTCATAGTGCATGGCACCATGGCCTTCAGTCTAAGGATGAATATGCCTGTTTTTTGTTTTTTGTGTGTTTGTTTGTTTTTCTGTTTAGACTTTAGACTTATGGAAGAACAAACATTTTCCCTTTCCCAACACCTTGCACTTGAATGTCTCTAGGGCTCATTCTTGAGTATGGCCCCTCCCTTGGCTGGTAGTTGCTTAAGTAGTACCCCTCTCCTCTCACTGGGAGATATGCTCCTCAAGCCTGGCTCCCTACAAGGTTTCCTCCATCACATTTGCTTCAGAAGCCCATATCATGGTTCTCTGCCCAATCCATGGTTAGTTCAGTGGTACATGCTGTGATGTTATCTTTCTGATTGGTTTCAAGTAGTAATCTGGAACCAGGAGAGTAACTGCATACAAAAAAAGGTCCTGTTCTATTGAACAGAAATTCTCTTGATAAACCATGATATAGCCCAGTGGAAGAGAATTTGCATAACCTGTACAAGAATCAGGCCTATACACTCTATCCTAACCACCACAAACTCACACATGCACACACACACACACACACACACACACACACACACACACACACACAGCCTACTTGTCATCAATTTTAAAGGCAGAGTTAGATTTCTGCAAATATTTTCACCACATGATACAGTTTCATATTATATTTCCTCACTTAAATGTATATCAATCAATACTTATTTCTAATTCATTAACACAGAACTCAGAGCCAACTATATTGTTGTGGTGATATTTTGTGTATGATCGAACAAATAAAGCTTGTCTGAAGATCAAAGGACAAACCAGCCACTAGTTAGCCATAGAGGCCAGGCAGTGGTGACATACACCTATAATCTCAGTGCTTGGGATCTTATGCCTTTGCTCACAGTACTAGGGAGACACACATGCCTTTAATCCCAGCACTAGGGAGGTTGAGACAGAAAGTGAGCAGACAAAGGAATATAAGGAGGGAATAAGGAGCTCAGCCGTTTCAAGCTAAGGATTAGTAGAGGTAAGGAGTTATTCTAGTGGCTGGATCCTCTTCTTCTCTGATCTTTCAGCATTTACCCCCATATCTGAGTCTGGGTTTTTATTATTAAGACCAATTAAGATTCAAACAATATCTGGCATCCAACTTGTGGGGCATGAATTCACAAAAAAGCCACTTGCCTGTGGCATTGCAGTCACTAGCACAGTCTGGAGCTATACATGGCTGGATTCACTACCCCTCTAGGTTTCCATTGCAGCCTATCTGCATCAAACTCCATAGGCTTTTGGGCCCCAAAAATCTCAGGAGTCAGCCACTTTGACAAATTACCTCACGTAGACAGCTGGCTCTTTGGATTCTTCTATCCTGGTGGGTTGTGGGCTCTCCCTGGACCTTCTCCTCTGGCTGCTCTGAAACCTGCTCAGGATAGCCTCACATCTGAATCATTGTTGGCTGATTTGGTGAGACAATTGGGAATTCTTAAAGGGAGGAATTAGTTAAAAGAGAGGTTTTTCCCCCACATTAAAAAATAAAAAACACAATTACAATGGAGAGAGTTAGGTCTCTGTATGATAATACACTGGATGGTTTGAAAATGGGGAAATTAAATGAGAGGATAATTAATTTAGATGGTATTTATGTAATGTCAATTATAAATATTATCTGATCATTTTTGTTTTATTATTTAAAAAGTTGGTTAAAATGAGTGCCAAGATAAAAGTTCTAGAAAAACGTATTAAAACAGATCATAGATATTATCAGACCCAGATAGAGGAATTTAAAGGAGAAACAATCTCAACATTGCATTATAAGGTTACAGAGAAACAGCCTAAGGCTTTCAAACAGCTAACCTTAGTTTATCCAGTAACCCTTACAGGAACTGCCAAATGACAGATACCCTCAAGGCTATGTAAGAGCTGAATGGACTCCTGTGCAAATGTTAGATTTGAAGGATTTCAAGGAAGCAATAATCTCATATGGCATGCATTCACCTTTGTGAATCAGATGTTAAACTGGTGGTCAACTTGTAATAGAATTATCCCTCCAGACTGGAGAGACCTGGTTACAGCAGTCTTAGAACCTGGTCCTCAATTACAGTGGAGGGTCTGGTGGAAAGATGAGGCTTAGACCTTTGAACAATGCAGTAGGGCTAAAGGTATGGAAATCTCCCAAGACCAACTTCTTGAAGAGGGAGATTATGCTAATATGGAAAGGCAGTCTCTGTATGATGACCACACCCTGGCTTTATGCTGAATGGCAGCCTTGAATGTTTGGGACAGAATTACAGAAGTAGGAAATAAAACTGAGTCATTTACTAAAGTGATAGAGGATCCAAAAGAAATCTGTACTGATTTCTCACAAAGATTTACTTCAGCAAATTCAGAAGCTAGACAAATAATAATTGAATCTCTGGCTTTTGAAAATGCTAATGCACAAATGTAAAGGGTAATTAGGCCATTAAAGGCAAGATCAGCACCCTTAGAGGAATGGATCCAAGATACAATCAATATTAAATTTTGAGTCTCATAACCATGATGATGCTTGGATAGGAAAAGTGATTTCCAGAGGTTTGAAGAAAACCTGAAATGTCAAATGTTTCAGTTGTGGTAAACAAGGTCATCTAAAAAGGGATTATAAACAGGGCATTCCTAGAAACAATGCTTTTTTCCTAAGAATAATCTCAACAGAATGCCACTCCCTTCTGAATTGTATAGAAGGTATGGCAATGGCAGGCATTGCACTAATGAATGTAGATCAATAAGGGACAGACAAGGTAACCCTTTGCCATTGGGAAGCACCTGGGGGTGGGGGCTGTTGCAAGCCCCCATGTCAAATTTGGTTCAGTTGTTTCCTGTCACCATGGGGGAAACTCCAACCCAGAGAAACTAAAAGATTAGATTTGAACAGGAGAGACCTCTTGATTAGAAGAGGTGAAAAGCCTAACAAACACTTTTTATTTGATCAGCTATAACTTGCCAAAAAGGAAATTCCCCAAAGTTAGGGTTGGGGAAGGGCTTTGTTTTTGTCCATCCAAGAAAATTTAAAAAAAAATATTAAGGAATTTAAAGACCTTTAGGACAAAAAAGTATCCAAAAAAAGGAGACTTACCTGGAAAAAATTACCAAGAAAAGGAACAATCTGACCTAATGCAATCTCTGAAGTCTCCAAAAAGGTGATAGGATCCCACAACGATGATTCCATATGGACTATGACAATGCTACTAATCTGATAAACACCACCTAATGATTAGCTTTGGGTCAGGACAATTCCAAGGTGACTAACTGAAATGGTTCAGCCTCATAGACTACTCTAGCTAGGACCTGAGACAAGCCCTGCACTTTCCCATTACACAGAGACAGGACAACAAATGATACAGTTACCTCTCCCAGGACTTGACAATTAACCCAAATTTTTCTTTTCAGGATCCCCTAAACATGCTGTCACCACCAGACAGTAATTAAGTAATTTTAATAACACGATGCCCACATTCCCAAGAGGTAGGGTGGGTGGTTTTTGGTCTTTTAATGGATTATAGATATTTGCCATTGTTTAGGGGGTTGGTTACAGGTTATTACTGGCAATGTTCAGGAAAAAAGCTTAACCAAGAAGATTAGTTTTAGGGTTCTTGTTTTGGAAAGAAAAAAGGATATAGAAATGATAGGATAAAAGGGTAGATTATTGAATATACTCTGAAAAAAATGGCAGATATAGATATGATAAGATAAAAAGTTAGATTGTTGAATCTACTCTTAAAAGCAACTACTAGTTTTAAATATTTCACATTGGCTTGGATTTTTGTATATTGTATACAGGTTTTGTATATTGATACAAATTTGACATTAATTTTGTTAGATCATACTGTACATACATTTTTAATCTTGTTCAAGGTATTGTACCTATACAACTCATTTAACAATGTAATGCAAATTTCTAGTCCTTGGAAGTTATTATTACAAACTAATTGGTGCAAGGCAGTGGTGGTGTATGCCTTCAATTACAGTACTCGGGAGGCAGGGGAAGGCAGATCTTTGTGAGTTGGAGGCCATCCTAGTTTACAGAATGATTTCTAGGACAGCTCCAAAGCTACAACAGAGAAACCCTGTCTCCAAAAAAAAAAACAAAAAATAAACAAAAAACAACAACAAATCAAACTAATTAGGATATAAAGAAATGCAGGTTAATAGTTAAGTCATTACAATCAAACTTGTAGTCATGGTAGTTATGTTTTCAAGATCAAACAGATATATTTTAGATTGATCATCTCCACACACTTCAGAGATCTACAGAATATGGCTTTTAAGATGTTTTAATAAGAGTTTTTTTATGACAATGAGACATGTCTGCTTCTGGCAGCACCAATCTACTTCAGAGAAGATGATGGACATCAAAGAAAACTCCATATGGAGTTTATTTTCTTTGTGACAAAAGTCAGCTACTGGGCAAGAAAATGCCCTTGCTGACAGTATGGGACAAGCAGGACAGAAAAGAAAGTGACTGCTGAACTTTGCCAAGACAAGGTAGTACAGCACTTCAGAATATCCTGCATCACAGAAAGGTCTGTCAGATATGCTATGCCCCAATGTTGCAGAGGAACCTTGGGTGACTGTCCAGGCAGCCCATTGTTTCTGTCTTTTCTCACAATTTTTGGAAATTACTTGCTTGCACTTCTTGCTTACTCAGTTAATATTATTTCCTTCTCAGGTCTCTGAGGGAGATGAAGTTTAGATAGTTATAGTTTTTCTTGTTAACAAATTCAGAAAATAAACTCACTAAGGAGGTGTTAACTGTATAAGTTTGAGAGACATCAAAAGATAGTTTTTGGTTGGTAATACAAATTAGGATAGAAAGTGAATTAGATACAACACTTTGGACTCAACAAAATAGGTTAAATAATAAAGTATTTTCTCTGAACTTGTCAAGTGTTAATGGACTAGACATTATTGTTGTAATTATTGCCTATATATATTGTATATAGTTATTATACTTATTGTATATAGTTTTTCTTATATTAGTTATAATCTTCTTTTATTTTAGACAAAAGGGGAAATGTGGTGATATTTTTTGTATGATCTAAAACATAAAGCTTGCCTGAAGATCAGAGGGCAAAGCCAGCCACTAGTTAGCTACAGAGGTCAGGCAGTGGTAACACACACCTTTAATCCCAGCACTTGGGATCTCACGCCTTTGCTCCCAGTACTTGGGTGATACACATGCCTTTAATCCCAGCACTAGGGAGGTTGAGACAGAAAGTAATATGGCTGGGCAGAGAAAGAAATATAAGGAGGCAGTAAGGAGCTCAGCCCTTTTAGGCTGAGGGTCAGTAGAGGTAAGGAGTCTTTCCAGTGTCTGGCTCCTCTTCTTCTCTGATCTTTCAGCACTTACCTCCATATCTGACTCTGGGTTTTTATTATTAAGACCAATTGGGATTCATGCTACACACTGCAACACACATCTGGACATTTTATTTAATACATGTGATACCCACATAAGGCACATGACAGCTTGCTATACATGTGACACTTAGTAGCATGCCAGAACTGTGCTCAGAGGGTATGTGAAATGATGAACTCACTGACAAAAGTACCTCAGTTTGTAAGCCATTACACTAAGCAAATTGAAAAAGATGTTTGTTGCAATAGAAACTGAGACAAGAAGGCAGAGAATAGCCTTTTCCCATCTCAGAGAGAAATGTTCATTCTTGAAAAATAAAATATTTCAGTCTATGCAAAATGTCAGTGGATAACTGTAAAAATACCACAGAGTTGATCTGGGAGTTAAAAAATAATTTAGCAAGGAGATGAATTTGCAAATACAGATCTGGGTCTAAGGATGGTCAACTGTGTGTCAACGTCTCCACAGTACTATCCTGCACATCTCAATGTTGTCACAATCCAACTAAAAAAGGCAATAGAAAGGCTTGATTTTCCTCTAGTGCTGCATTTTAAAAACTTAGAAATCTGAGGAAGAGATAAACAAATGTACATTATACTCTTCACTAAAATTCATGGGTTTTCAAACTTTGACACGTTTTCAAATGTCTCCTCCAGCCTTATTCATACTTCCATCGTTCATTTCTTTGCAATTCAGCATCTTCTAAAACTGAGAAATCTTGCTATCAATTATATTACTGTGCTTAACTAAAAATGAGTCTAGATACTTTTTATCCAATAAATATGCAATCTGAAATCAAATGTTTGCTTTTGTTAAAAAATGGCAAATATCATATATTTTCTCTCAATGTGGAATCTCGGCTGTAAAAGCAAGGTTATTTGTGGTGAGGAAGGAGACCAGTGGTAGAGGGAAGGATAGACAAGAAAGGTTGTGATGTTTGAATATGAGCAATATACAATGATAAACATGTATGAAAATACCACAGTGAAACCTATTTTTGTACAAAACCACAAATGAACAATATGCTTGCTACAGAACCAGCTTACACAATGCCCATTTTCATACAGTGTCCTTAAGACTTTCTGGAACACAGTCTGGGTACGCACTTTTTGTAGTCTGTGCTGACAGAAGTCACACTTTTCACGCTATCATCTATTATGAAGCTTTGAGATAAGCTGACTAGAAGATGCTATGCTTTCTATCATTTCTCAGTGCTTTATCTGAGGTTGCGTTTATATTAATCACTACAGCAGGAATGCTGCTTAGTGACATTGGGCATTTCTCATTGTAGGATATCAAAAGCAGAGAATGCCAGGTCCGCCTGCCCTGGATGATCCTCACGTCAATCACTTAGTTAAAATGGTGACATTAAAATAGAAAGTGATTGTAAAATTCATTCATAATTCACATATCATACATATATGGTAATTTGTATGATACTTTTAGTGCATTTACATTTTGGTGAGGTGTAAAATTTTCACCTGGCATCATGTTATTTCTGGGAAAGTATTGGATTTGGGAGTATGTAACACTTTAGGTTTTAGGGTTAGGTATTTTTTATCAGAATGTACCTGTGTGATGTGTATACATATATGTATATCTATGTTTATATGTATCTATATCTAATTAATATCTGTACATATGTATATATGTGTGTGTGTATTATATATGTATGAGAGAGAGAGAAAATGAGATGTGTGTGTGTGTGTGTGTGTGTGTGTGTGTGTGTGTGTGTGTGTGTTCTCAACAGTTATTTGGTTTTGTGCAATTGAAGAGCTAGTTAAGTATTGGTTCTAATGCTGCCATCTCAATATTTTATAATACTCTTGATTCTCACAGACAAAAAGCTATAAAGTGTAGGTGTGAATATTTAAAGCAAAGTGGAGAAAAAAATCATCTGGAACTCACAAATAATAGTTAAGTCTC
Source organism: Peromyscus aztecus (assembly GCA_902168405.1). Classification (NCBI taxonomy): domain Eukaryota; kingdom Metazoa; phylum Chordata; class Mammalia; order Rodentia; family Cricetidae; genus Peromyscus; species Peromyscus aztecus. The sequence continues at coordinate 43,861 of CABHPQ010159490.1, forward strand.
AAAGATATGAACTGACTCGTGTAAGTCCATGTTTTCCTGAACACAGGTATGGGTTTCCCATAGAATCCAAAGCCTTTTACCATCAAACTGAACACAAACAATAGTCATTGGAGTATTTGGAACTTAAATGGACTAAGATGAAGCTACTGTAGAGTCGAATGCTAGTTAAATTGCTCTGTTACTTGCACACCCCAATTTTGGTTCAAAAATATGGCTGTGACTATTTATAATAGGAGAGACAAATAACTATCTGGCACTCACAAACAAGAGCTAAGTAAGTTGGGTGCCCCATGCTAATAAGTATTATACAGGGAAACCAATTCTGAAAAAAAATGTAATTCTTCCTTCTCATATCATCACTCTAACCAGTCAATTAAATACAACATGATTTGTTGTTACAAATCAATCCAGAGGGCAAGTAATGTAGATTTAAGACATTAATTAATGCTCTAAAAGGAAGAAAAATTATTAACGCTTCCCACATTATGAGAAGGGTTGTAAAATTTGCCATTTTGTATAGATTTGCATTCATTGAAAATGTGAGTGGATTGTCAGGAAGTAAATATTGAATTCTACCGGTTCAGTCTTTCACTATATTTAAAAACAAACATTAAAATTCTCTACCACCTTCTAATATGTCTGTTTATCAGCTAGCATTTGCCTTTCATATATCATCATCTGTTTGTGACATTTTAATTTTTAAAAAATTGTTATTTTACATTTTCCTCTATCCAATGAATTCTGATTATTATCTTTCCTCCTCCTATGTCCATCTCATCACTATTAAAACCACCCTCTTCCCGAGTTCATGACTTTCAGTTTTGTTTTGTTGCCACTTTAGTTTAACAAGGGCCATCTGTTTGACCATTGGATTGGAACGATCTATTGGAACCTGGTCGAATCATCAGTGGGTACAAAATAGAAGGCAATGATTCTTCCCTTACTGAATCTATCATTAGCAAAGTAGTCGGGCAGTGTCCTGGTCCTCGCCAGTAGTGACTTATAGGACCCTCCTGGTCCCTGCCAGCAGTGAAGTGTAGAAACCTCCTGGTCCCCGCCTCCATCCGTGCCTGGCTGTTGTCATGCTCATTTTTGTACAGGCACCGTGCAGACATCTTCAGCTGTCGTGATAACAGTGACTGCGTCTCAACCCAGGAGATAACAATTCACAGCCCTTCTTATCTTCTTGCTCTCTTGATTGCACCTTCTTCTGCAATGCTTCCTGAGTCTTAGAATGGATTATATAAATATCTTGTTTAGAACTGAGCACTTGTCTGTACCATATCCTCACAAGCAGCCATGCGTGCAGAGTGCTTGCATTCACCATTGTTCCCTGGAAATAGAAGCTTCACTGATTACGGCTGAGAGGAATATATGCCGATGGGTTTTTAAAACAGGTTTAGAATGCAGCTCTGTGCTATGTACATTTCTAAAGAATGTTATTCAGCCCCTCTCAAATTTTATGATCTCTCCTGCATTGGGCTGTTGACCAGGTTTACAGTACCAAGTATGGATTCCCTCCTATGGCGTGAGTCTCAACCTCAATCAGAGAACAGTTATTTAACCCCGCAAATAGAAAAGACACTAGTGCACAAATGAGTTTATAATTATTAAAATTGACAAATATTCTGCTCTCCTAGAAATATTTAGTTTTTGTACTAGTGAAAAAAATCAGGTCCAGAAAATTGTAATAGATAGAGGTAATTAAATTTAACTAAAATTTAATTAAAAACAATATATGCCCATACTTAGTATAAAAGCTACTGCTTATGTTTGGCTTGTGGGAAAGCAAACCTAACACCTCAAAATACACTTTGAAGTTATGTTAAGGCTCAACTATTCAATATCACAACCAAGAACCCTGTTTCTTATTATTCTTGAAAATCATTTTCCATTTTTTAAATTTTGTATTAGCTATTTTAGGTACTTTTATCAACTTACATTCCTGTTTACTTGCTCACCTGTTAATTCTCACAATTTTAGCAAGTGAAGTACATCTCAAACCTAGTGTTTGCACATAATAAAAATAATATTATTACTGTCAAATATGTTGACAGGTACTTGAAATATGTAATCTCAATTAAACTTTATATTGCCATAATAAGTAGCACATTCAAATTACTTGGAGAGTTTAGCTTAAAAGATAATCATTAAAATAGGGTTAAAATGGGTCTGTTTAAATCCAAGCCCCTTGCACTAAGAATCTCACAGTTCAATCGAAAGAAAATGCCAGTAAATTAAAAATTCCATTATTTAAATTCCCAATTGATACATTTACAAAATTCAGTGGGATATTGATTGACCAATGGTTTTAGACTTAGATAAAAATATTAAGCATTATAGATTGGCAAGTACTTATCAAGATCCACAAGGCTAATTACAGACAAAATAATGAGTTTAAAAACATAAAACTACATGGATACAAAGACTTACTTGATGAAATTAGAACAATTGAACACGGTTGAATGTCAGTGTTAAGTTAGGGATGCGGATGGGACTTAGGATATCGATGTCTTCCAGGGTCTGTATAATTCAGTGAAGTCTGCTAAAACAACATGCTATAGGATAGTTACTTAAGAAACAAAACTATTCTGTTACAGTCCTGGTGGCTGTTCACAACTTTATGGAATTTGATTTCACTCTGAGTCTTCATAATTGGGTAATAGCCACTGCCTGATTATGTAAGAGCAGGAACCCAGCCTTGTGTGTGGGTGGGGGACACAATGGAGGGAGGAGGGAGTGACAGCAGAAAAGGGGAAAGAAGAGAATGAGCAGGAAATCAGGGGGGAGGGAGAGGATTGGAGAGAGGATACATACATACATACATACATATAGATAGATATAGATATATATAATTTCAACCAACTGTATCATGATAGAATACTAATCCTAAGGGATCAGTCTTAATCACAGGATGTACTTCCAAACACGGTGTCATTCTGAGTTAGTGCTTTAATATAGGAAATTCTGGAGAGACACTATTCAGATCATACCACTAGACTCCAGCAAACAAATCCAGGTTCTTATGACAGAACACATTCCTTCTATTCTAGAGCATCCTTTCACTTTACTGCCCTCCACTAAGATGAGTCTGTACAAAGACAATGCTGAGCTCCTACCTTATATCCACTGCTTATCAGAACTCCTTGCTGTGGACACAAACACACACGAGTTTAGCCAGCTTTTTTGGTCAAATACTATCTCACTATTTACATTGTTTTGGAAAACTGTTGACAGGTAATTGAAATGGTTTATTTAGTTGCTACTATTGAAAAATTTCTTATTCTTAAGTTCAAGTCATCCAGTTAATATCCAAATGACAAACTTTCTTACAATTTACTTTAATATTTAGTGAAATATTTTTTTGTTGTTGTTCTAAGCCATGAGGGTTTTAAAGTTTGGTCTTGTGAAGACACATTGCACTCACTGTTTCTGTTAACATAACCATTTGAAACCTTTAATATTAATCAAAA
>CABHPQ010159491.1:0-14453 GCA_902168405.1 Peromyscus aztecus
CCGGCTGGGCGGAGGAGGCGGGAGCGAGCGCTGCAGCCTGCGACGTCGGGGCCGTGGCCTCCGCTGTCCGCGCGCCACTGGCTGGGTCCCTGCGCCCAGGGCGCACGGTGGAGACGGACGCGGCGGCGCCATGGAGCCGGTGCCCTCTGCCCCTGCCGAGCTGCAGTCCCCGCTCCTCGTCAACGCCTCGGACGCCTTCCCCAGCGCCTTCCCAAGCGCGAGCTCCAACGCGTCGGGGCCGCCGGGTGCCCGGAGTGCCTCATCCCTCGCCCTAGCCATCGCCATCACCGCGCTCTACTCGGCTGTGTGCGCCGTGGGGCTGCTGGGCAACGTGCTCGTCATGTTTGGCATCGTCCGGTGAGTCGGCCGAGGGCGCTGCGGGATTTGGTCCCAGGGTCAGTGTGGACACTACGTTTTGCACACCCGTATCTCCAACCCCGACTTCCCGGGGTCCTGCATGTCTCACACAGAGGCCAAGTCCTCTGAGGTGAGGACAGGTCTTTGATCTGTGTGTGTGTGTGTGTGTGTGTGTGTGTGTGTGTGTGTGTTTGTGTGTGTGTATGCTTGCACTAGCCTAATTATATTACATTTAATCATCCTTGACATTCCTTTGCTTCTGCATCAGGGAAGTGGGGCAGTTTGACAACACTTTGTGTGTCTATCACACACAGCTTGTGACCCGGAAATTTGACAGGAGGAGTGTGTATGTTTGGTCCTCTGAAACCTCACAGGGGTGGGCTGAGGTGTTGTTCTACACCATGCCTTGGGTCTTAGGAGCATACAGCAGGGACAGGCTCTAGGCTGTGGGGACAGTCCCCAAATCACATTTGATAGTCATCTTTTGAGGTTGCTGTAGCAGCGTGGGCTTGCCCCAAATCATCAGTTTGTAATTCTGTATGAGACCGTATTTACATGGTTTCTTATTAAACCTCTAAGCTCCTAGGTGAGGGAGACATCAGGATGGCTTTAGGCACCTGTCTTTGCATTGTGTGTTCTCTAATAGAGAACCCCCATGGTTCCTGTGGACTGGCCACAGATTCTCTCTTCCTTTCCCCAGTGGCCATGTGGTCAGGAACTCTGGCTATGATTCAGGGCAGGCTATCCTCCTTGAGGCCTAGGCTACAGAGCAAGTTCAAGGCCAACTAGAGAATATAGCAAGACCCTGTCTCAAACGGGAGAGAGGGAGAGAGAGAGAGAGAGAGAGAGAGAGAGAGAGAGAGAGAGAGAGAGAATATGAATAGGGGTTTAAGAGACACACAATGTAGCTCAGTTGATAGCTCGTGTAGCATGCATAAATCCCTGGGTTCAAGCCCTAGCACACCATAAACTGGGTGTTGTGGTTCATGGCTGCAATCCCAGCCCCGGGGGTATGGAAGCAGAAGACTCGGAAGCCAGAAGTCTTCTCTGGTTACATAGAGAAGTGGAAGCCAGTCTAGGATAACGGGTTTGGGCTAGAGTTGAATGGGAGAGCACTTGCCTACCAAGGCGACACCGAGTACTGCCTAAGCTAACAAAGTAAAACGTCTCCAACTCGCTGTACCTGGAGCACGGTGATGTCAGCAAAGCATTTTCCCCCAACACTAAGGTAAGAGTTCACAGCAGGCTTTGTAGTATGCAAGGTTTTGGTTGTCTGCTCTGTCTGCTGCCAAGGTGCTGGAGGGCTGCTGGGAAGAGTTCTCAACCACACCTTTGAACTTGGGGGCACTGAGCCCTGGCTTGTTTAGAGAGGTTCAGTATGTGCCACTTGCCTTTGCCCCCTTTGCTCAGATGAGGGGTTCAGATCTACTTCCAGCCAGAAGACATTCCTGAAAGATGATGCGGTGCAGAGGTAAAGGTCATGGCTGTGGGTCAGGAGGTGCCCAGTGTCTACCCCATCTTCAGCGTGTCCAACCGATGTGGCCAAACAGCTCAACTTTCCTGAGTCTATTTACGTCCTTTGAAAAAGTATGGTGATTACAATAGGCTGTTGGGAAGATTTGATGGAGTGATGCAGGGAACGGCCCAATAGCAGGCACCTGGAGTGTACTAGGCCTTTAGTGTGTGTTGGGGACTGGGATTAACCAGCACACCAGCAGCTTCTGCAGTGGGCCGAGTGGGCAGCTGCTGGGGCCGAGTTGTCTATAGTTTCCATCTTGGGCCCTGGCTCCTGTCCTGCAAGGGTGCACATTTAGTCAACAATTAAAATCGCTGGTGTTAATCATTGCTATGCCTGTTCAGCCTCAGGGTTTGGTTTTTGTTTTTGACACAGCCTTGGCTGGTCTGAAACTCACTATGTAGAACCAGGCTGGCCTTGAAGTCATCTGTAGAGATCCATCTGTCTTGGCCTCCTGAGTGCTGGAATTAAAGGTGTGCACCACCACACCTGGCCGTCAGAGCTTTTGATGCCCAGACTGAGCACAAGCCTCAGGTGGCCTCTAGCTCCTAACAGCCATACTCCAGGGTCCCGAGGTTAGATGCTACCCCAGGATCTAATGCAGCTTCCTAGGGCTTTGAGATCCAGGGCAGGGACTCGATTTAGCCAGAGGAGGTGATACCTGGACTGCGTGGTAAAGGAGTAGCTGCAGTTGGCTGTATGGTGAGATGGGGCGGGGCATCTCAGGCAGAGGAACGGCATTGATGGTGACAGGTCCGGTAGGGAGCAGGGAGTTTCACCTGGGGTCTGGGGGGTCAGAAGGTGGAGAGGCTGCAGGGCAAAGGCATAAAAAGCCTTGATAGTAGTGTCCTTCTCCCCGGGGTTGTTGGAAGCGTCTGCTGTGTTCTGAGCCTCCAGAGCCAGTGATGTGTCTACCAACTTACTCCCTGCCTTCCGGAATGCCCAAGAAGGTGCAGATGCTGGAGAGTTCCGTAGACACTAGGCAACAGAAGGAATTGATGGGGGGGGGGGGAGTGAGAACTTGAGGAGAGTCTTGGAGACAGGCCAGGGTGGCTGTGTTAGGGACAGACCGTGTGCTGGGGCTCTGGCTGCTAGTCTGGATGTGGAATTGGAGTCTGGACAGATTCTTGGCCCCATGCTAAGACCAGCCATGCTAGGAAATCAGGGGGTGTCTGGGGACGGGGAGATCTGTGAAGAATGGTGGTCAAGAGGAAGAATCTGGTAAAGGGGTGGACTAGGTGAGCAGAGAGTGAGTATGGGGGAATTGGAGGCTGGTGCCAGACACTGGGAAGGAGCCCTGTGACCCTGGACAGGTAGCCCAAACCCTTGTCTACAGCCTCCATGGCCTCTCTCTGAAACTCAAGCCTGTTAGACCTAACAGGAAGACAGAAACTGGACCCGTGACTTTATGTGAAAACAAACGGGAGAGGGCAGAGTGAACAGCTGCCAGGGCCGGCTGGCCTTGCCCAGAATCTGCCATTTCCTAGGTCTTAGGATCATTCCCTGGGGAGTGTGTGTGACTCACAGAGTGAGTGGGAGGAGTCACCAAGGACACCAAAGTCTCTCCCGAGCTTCTCCTTGGTTCCAGGGCTTCTCCAACCTGCACCATATTCTGCAGCGGGACTTTGTATTCTCATTCAGAGCCCAGGACATGGGCTCAGAGGCAGCAGGTGCCTCTCACTGCAGAGTATAGGAGTCGCAAGCTCAGCTTTTGTTCTGTGACAGGGTCTCCTGTAGCCCAGGCTGGTCCCAACTTGCTGTGTAGTTAAGGATGAAGGTGGTGGAACATCTCATTTTCCTGTCTTTACTCCACCAAGTGCTGGGTTCCAGACGAGCACACCCAGTTTAGACTCAGGTCTTTCTGAGTCCCCAGACCATCCTTAACCACTCTGCCTGTGTAGGCTTGAGGTGCATGCAGAGTGGAGGTCAGGGTTGTGCAAATCTCCGAGGCCTCAGTGTGTGAGACCAGAAGCTGAAAGCCCAAATATCAGGGCAGACTGACATTTTCTAAGAGAGCGAGCTTAAACAATACATACATTATCGCTCTGAGCCTCAGTGTTCTGCTCTGTGGAATGGGAGGGTGGTAGAACCTCGAAGGATGAGTGTGAGGAGATCATGGGGCACGAACGGGCACTAGGTGTTTAGTAAGCCTCTCAGAAGCAATTTCTGTAAATCTGGCTGTGGGGGAGGGGTAAGGCTCACCTCTCATTCGCCCAGTTGACGTTTATTAAGCTTCGGAGGAGCTCTGGGTGGATGCTACTGGGAAAGTTTATCAGGTCAATTTTAGAAGCTTTCTTTTATAATAAAGATAACTAGATAGTTACTTCAGGACCCAAGGAGACATTCCAGCAGAGGGTGGTATTACCCATAATCCTACTGCAGAGAAAAGCTTAGTCATTTATGTGTATTTCTTTCCCATCTCTGCTTCTGTACACACACACAAACACACAGAGACACATACATAAACATACACAGACACACAGACACAAACACACACAGAGACACATACATAAACACACATACATACTTATCTTTATGAAATTAGGATCACGTAGGGAAATCAGGATCCAGGTATATGGATTTTGTAAGACTGTGTGTGAAGGTAATAGAGGGCTTTTACTGTGCCGCCCCCTTCAGCTTTTGACCATCTTGCCTTCTAAGCTAGCCTGAGATACAGAATTGAAAACTTGTTTCAAATTAACAAAACCAAAGAGAGAGGGGAAACCATTTTTAAAAAGCCACTGTGGGGCTGGACAGATGGCTCAGAGGTTAAGAGCACTGGCTGCTCTTCCAGAGGACCAGGTTCCGTTCCCAGCCCCCACTTGGCAACTCACAACTGTCTGTAACTCCAGTTCCAAAGGATTCGACTGACCCCCTCTTCTGGCCTGTGAGGGTACTGCATGAGTACAGGGCAAAGATAAACTAGCTGCCACAGAAGATAAAAGTAAACAAACAAACAAACAAATAAATAATATATAAATATAGATATATATGGATTTATATATTTAAAAGCCCATGGATTTGGTTTTGGTTTTCGAGACAGGGTTTCTCTGTGTAGCTTTGGTGCCTGTCCTGGAGCTCTCTCTGTAGACCAGGCTGGCCTCAAACTCACAGAGATCCACCTGCCTCTGCCTCCCGAGTGCTGAGATTTAAGGCTCTACCTACCACCAGATTCTATTTTTATTTTTTAAAGATCTATTTATTTTTATAAGCATTTGCCTTCATGAATGAATGTGCACCGTGTACATGCCTGATGTCCAAGGGGATCAGAAGAGGGTGTCAGATCTCCTGGAACTGGAGTTAACGGATGGTTGTGAACCTCCATGCGGGCGCTGGGGACTGAGCCTGGGGCCTCTGCAGCGCCAGCAGGTGCTTTAACCTTGGAGCCGTCTTTTCCAGTCCTGGCTTCCTAATTTTCTTCCATTTTTCAAAATTAGATTTATTTGTTTGATCTTATGTGTGTTTTGCTTGAATGTTCGTATGTGTACCACATCCATGCCTGGTGCCTGTGGAGGCCAGGAGAGGGCATCACATCCTCTGAACCTGCAGTTACAGAAGGTTGAGCCTAGGGCCTGCAGGAACAAGCGCTCTGAAATGCTGTCATCTGTCCAGCGTAGAGGGAGCCAGTTGGGGTCTTCTTTTTAATTTGTTTGTTTGTTTGTTTGTTTCTGGTGTGTGTGTATGGATGTATGCCATATATGTGTGGGTGCCTGAGGAGGCCAGAAGAGGGTATCAGATCCCCCTGGAACTGGAGTTACAGGCAGTTGTGAGCTGCCGGATGTGGGAACTGAACTTGGATCCTCTGGGAGAGCAACAAGGGCTCCTAACCACTGAGCTATCTCTCTCCAGCCCCTTATTTCTCCCACCATCATGGCAATCTAGATGGCACTCCTATGAATATTTTGAGTAAGTGTGGTTGTCTATCCCTCCCACCGTTTCTGTACAGACCCCTGTACCCCCAGTCAGAGCCTCTTCTTTTTTGTTTGTTTGTTTGGTTGGTTTTTCCAGACAGGGTTTCTCTGTGTAGTTTTGGTGCCTGTCCAGGGTCTTGCTCTGTAGACCAGGCTGGCCTCGAACTCACAGAGATCCACCTGGCTCTGCCTCCCGAGCACTGGGATTAAAGACGTGGACCACCACTGGCTGGCCCAGTCAGAGCTCTTTAAGGATGGATGACCTGGCTGCCGCCCTGTAAGGAGATTCCTGTTGCTGAAGGGAAAAAGCAGATTCTAGAAAGCCACTGGGTGCAAGTGTGGTGTCAGAGATTCAGATAGATGGGGAAAGATAAGACAAGCAAAAATTCAGGCCTCCCCCACCCCAGCTGGGATTGCAAGAATGAGTCTCCACCGGCTGTGACCCCAGGGCTCATCCCTGCCCACATACACCCCTGCCAGATGTCTGGACTTTTGAGAGGCAAGGGCAAAGCATGATTTCATTAAACTCAGGATCCTGGGACTTTGAAATCAAATTGGCTCCCCAGAATATCTTCCCAGCACAGGAAGGAGGGTAATCGCAGGGTAGAGCAGAAAGCCTGGCTTAAATTAGCGAGTTACCAGCAAGCAGGCTGCTGCGCCCCGTTTCAGTTGGGGGCTGTGGGGTGGGGTGCGGTGGCTGCCTGTGTTCTACTGATGTATAGCTTCCAGCACAGCTGCAGAAATCAGCGGCTTTGTCTCAGGCCTGGGAGGGTGTGTGAAGAAGCTGCTCGTCCTCTGCAGTCTGCCTAGTCTCGGTGACGAGTGAAAAGAAAGCCTTCAGCTTCAAAGTCCCACTAGGTCAGAAGTCCTACTGCCAGAGGCTGAGTGGTTAAGAACCCTTGCTGAGCCTGAGCTGGGCCGTGGTGGCTCATGCTTTTCATCTTGGCACTCAGGAAGCAGAGGCAGGTGGATCTCTGAGTTTGAGGCTGCCTGGTCCACGGAGAGAGTTTCAGGGCAGACAGGGGCTACATAGAGAAACCTTGTCTCCAAAAACCAAAAAACCCAAACCAACCAACCAACCAACCAACCAAAAAAGCCCAACCTAAAACAACAACAGCAACAAACCTTGCTGCTTTTCCAGAGAACACAAGTCCTTAGCACCCAACTTGACAGCTCACAGTTCCCTGTAACTCCAGCCCCAGGGAATCCGACAGGGAATCTTCTGGCCTCTCTGGGCTCCTATACACATGTGTGAACACACACACACACACACACACACACACACACACACACACACAGATATACACACCAATTTTTTTAAAAAGATTTTACTATTTTTATTTATGTGTGTATATATTTACCCTGCATGTGTGTCTGTACCACTCACATGGCTGGTGTCATCAGAGCATCAGAAAGAGCATCAGATCTTCTGAAACTGGAGTCACAGATGTCTGTGAGCCACTGTGTGGGTGCTGGGAAACCCAAGCCCTCTGGAAGAACAGCCAGTGTTTTTAAACTCTAGGCCAACTCTCCAGCCCCACACCCCTTTTTAAAAAAATCTTAAAATCAACAACAAAAACCTCAGCTGGACTTTTGCCTTTGATCCGGTATTTGGGAGGCAGAGGCAGGCAGCTCTCTGTGAGTGCCAGGCCAGCCAGGACTACGTAGTGTGACCCTGTCTCACAACAGACCCCAAAACAACTACAGCAGAGGAAGGGTATGACTCTTTCCTCTGCAGAAGCCACTCTGTCACCAAGCCAAAGCTTCGAGATGTGGAGGACTATGGTGGAACACTTACTTTATTAATTAAAAAAATTAAGAATTACATTGATTTAAAGGTTGTAGAGATGGTGGTGGCGCACGCCTTTAAGCCCAGCATTGGGGAAGCAGAGGCAGGCGGATCTCTGTGAGTTCGAGGCCAGCCTGGTCTATAGAGTGAGATCCAGGAAAGGCGCAAAGCTACACAGAGAAACCCTGTCTCGGAAAAAACAAAAAACCAGAAAGGGGGAGGGGAAAGGTTGGAGAGATGGCTCAGTGATTAGGAGTGCTTGCTACTCTAATAGAGGACTCAGGTTAGGTTCCCAGCACCCACTCGGGGATTCACAACTTCCTGTAAGTTCAGTTCCAAGGGATCTGACTTCCTCTTCAGGCCTCCATGGGCTGCTGCACACACATGGTGCACATAAATTCACACAGGCACAACACATACATACACATAAATAACATTTTTATTAAAGTATATTTTATTACTTATTGCATGTGGGGAGGCATGCATAAAAAGAAGGAAGAAGAAAGAAAGAAAAGAAAAGAAAAGAAAAAGGAAGAGGTTCTTGAGACGGGGAGATGGCTCAGCCGTTCAGAGCATTGACTGTTCTTCCAGAGGACCTGGATTCAATTCCCAGCACCCACATGGTGGCTCACAACTGTTTGTAATTCTAGTTCCAAGAGACTGGATGCCCTCTTTGGCCTCCATGGGTGCCGGGTACACATGTGGTACACAGAACATACATGCAGGCAAAACACCCTACACAAAAATATAAATTTAAACAAGAAGAAGATTGAAAACGTAAAAGAAGTGGGTTCTTTTTAAAATTTATTTGTGACAGAATCTCACTCAGGCCACACTGCCCTCTGATGCCCTATGTGACGGGATGGACCTGACTTTCCTCCCAAACCTCCAAAGTGGAAGTCCTGGCATCACAGCTGTACCAGCACAGTTAGGTTAAGCAGAGCTGGAAATGCATAGGGCAGTCCTGGGGGCTGCTGACACCACCATCCAGACATACGGCTGGAGAGGCAGATGATGGGTCCAGATCCAGGTCTCTGTGTTCAGCTGGCCGAACCTGTTTTCCTACCTGTGAACTGGGCATCGCAGTCCAATACCTGCATTGCCAGCAGGTGGGACCCTCCCATCCGCGGTTTTTCCTGAGTCTGAGGCACTCCTCCAGATGATGGGGCAAAACAGTGACAGGCACGCAGTCCCTGCCTTCCGAGAGCTGCCGTTCTAGTGGAGAAAAGGTAGACAATGAATTAGCCAGCAGAAGACCAGACACAGGGCTAGGGACGCAGCTCAGTTGGAAGAGTGCTTGCCTGGTGTGCTAGGAGGCCCTGGGTTCAAATCCCAGGCCGTCACCAGCCACGAGTGGTGGTGGACAGTTACAGTCTCAGCCCTCGGGAAGTGATGGTTCAGAAGGTCAGGCGGTGGGGGCTAAACAAAAACCATCCACGGACGATGAATCAAGGAAGCTAGAACAGGCATGGGAGGTGTGGGGGCGGGGATACAGCAGGTGAGCAGAGGCCCGTTGCTAGGAGGGAGAATGTTTCGGGCAGAAGGTGGTCATGATGCTTGTGTGACCTCAGCACCTGGCCTGACCCCTACAGGAAGAAGAGTTGGTCCTCCGATGGCGGTGGGCTGGCTGCCCAGCACTTTGATTAACAGAAGAGAGAGGCTGGTGCTCCTGGCCGAGCCAGATGACCCTGCAGGACCTGTGGGGAAACATCTGCTTCCCTTGGTTATAAATGCTTCTCCTGTGAGAGTGTCCTGTGTCTGGTGATTTTCCATGGCTCCCCGAAGGAGCACGCGGAGCTGCTAGATGAGCAGGTAGCTATGAGACACTCCTCCTTCTTCCTGAGGCCTCGTCACCCCAGGCCACCCATTCTCTGTGCTGTTCCTAGCTCCTGACCCTAAGAAGCCATCGTTAAATAGTTCTGAAATCTCTGACTGGAACTTGGTTCCCTCTGTAGAGTGGCTGAGCTCTGCAATAGAAAGCCACAGCCACCAGATAAGATGGAATAAGATGCTAGAATAGCAGGTTGCTGTCCCTCCAGGGCAACCCATGTCCTCTCACTAAGGAACTCTTTCCCCCAGGGAGCTCTCTCTGATGGCAGCAGTGACTCCTGTGTCCCCCCATCAAGGCAGGGACCACATACTGTTCCTTCTTCTTCCTCTCCATCCTTCCTTTCGGGTGCTGGGTGTCTAACCCTGGGCCTCACACATGCTAGGCCACTGTCCTACCACCGAAGCACACCTGAGCCTCCATGCACTGTTTCAAACACCCAAGTACTCATCCATCTGTCTGTCTGTCCCATGAGTGGGTGTGGGGTGAGGGAGCCTGGCACATATAGTTTGTAGGAAGGTCATGCCTTGTTTGTGGAGACCCAGACACTGATTACCACACTGAAGGTCTCTCTGTACACACACACACACACACACACACACACACACACACACACATACACACACCAGCCTGATATCATAGTATCAGCCTCAAGAACCAGCTGTCTTGGTTTTTGAGATAAACTCTCTCACTGGCACCTGGAAGCTGGGGTGCAAAGCCTTGGCTTAGGCAGGCGGGCTGCCCGGCCAGCAAGTCCCAGCAAATCTGTCTGTCTTGCCTCCTCAGCACCACCACATTTGGTTTGTTCCTGGGGCTCCTGGGGATTGAACTCAGATCCTCATGTTTCCACAGAAAGTACTTTACTAACAAGCCATCTCCCCAGCCTCAGATTCTGCTCTGTTGGAGCTCCCATGATGTCTGGATACAGTCTGCCCCACAATCCAGCCATTCATTCTTAAGCAGAGTCAAGGATCAAGGAATGAGAGCTCTGTGAGTGTGCTCTGGGTCTCCAACAGAAGCTGGGCCTCTGGCCTAGTTATTGCTAAGTATAGCCTGGCTGGTCTCTCCACTCATGTTCGACTCAGGGGCCCTTTATTTCCATGTTCTAGCCGTAATCTTCTCCTGTGATAAGCTCACTGGGCTTCGTTATAATTAACCACTTTCCTTCCTCCGGCTCTGCCAAAACCAAGACAGCTAATTAATTTCTGGCCAAGTGCCATCCCTCTTAAATGGTGGGCAGGGACACAGCTTGCAGCCCTCGCTGTCCAGGCAGGCTTGTTTTGTCCTTTGGGAGAGCAATCACCCTTTGTCTGCAAATAGAGGGAGCTCCAGCTGGACCCCTGGCTGCTGGCAGTTACAATGTTGACTGTTCTTTGTTCCCCCACAATGCACCCAGCCTTTGGGATCCCTGTGGTAACACTGCCTCTGAGCCTTCATCTGTAAAACCGAGGGGTTGAGTCCACCCCAGGGAGAAGGTTAGGGGTAGTGGCTAGGAATGTGAGATTTAGAATCCCAGGGACCAGAGACCTAATTCAGGGCCTGCTTGGCAACTTCACCTCTCTGCCTCTCAGCCTTCTCCTTGGGGATAAATGGAGCTCCCCTCTTGTGTGGTTATGTTGGTTCAGTGGGAGAATGAGTGACCTGTATCCCCAACAAGTAAACCTGTCCACAGTTAAGAGTCTGCACATGGCTGGGCCACGGTGGTGCACACCTTTAATCCCAGCAGAGGCAGGCCAATCTCTGAGTTTGAGGCCAGCCTGGTCTACAAAATGAGTCCTAGGACAGCCAGGACTATACAAAAAACAAAAAACAAACAAAAAAAAAAAAAAAAATTTTTTTGCATGTTAGACACCTACCCAGCTAGCTTCCTTTTCAGTATTAATAGTCTATATGCACAGGCCCGTAGTCTTAGTACTCTGGAGGACTGCAAGATCAAGGGTAGCCTGGGCTACAAAGTAAAACCCTGTCTCAGGCAACAACATGTCCATGTGCCTGTAAAACAAAACGAAACAAACAAAACAAAAAACAAAAAGCCCTCATCTCAAAACTAAAGCCAAAGCAAGAAGCCACCAAAGCTTCTTCTTTCGGGAGGGTGGAGGTCTGCACTGAAGGCGAGGTCAGGCTCTGGGAAGAATCCTTCCTGGGCTGGGCTGGTCGCTGCCAGTATTCGCCATCCCCTGCTTTATAACGGTCACTCCAGTTTTGGCCTCCATGCTCGAAAGGGCATGCTCCTTATTTTCTCACGTTCATCCCTGCATGTGCCCTCTCTTCGGCAAGGAAGAAAGAGATGGGGAGTGGCTGAGCCGGTAAAGGGGCTTGCCGCTAAACCTGACGACCTCAGTCCGATCCTTGGGACCCACTTGGTGGAAGGGGAGAACTCAACCTTGAATGCTGTCCTCTGACTTCCACGTGCATGATGTGGTATGCATGCCCCCACCAAATAAATAAATAAACATTAAGAAAAATAATACCAAGGGGCTGAAGAGATAGCTCAGTGGTAGAGGCTGAGTGAGCTTGGCCAAGGTACTGGGTTCAATCCCAGCTCACAAACAAACCTTAAATAGGGAGAGGATTTGGACAGGAGATGCAGCTCAGTGCTTTCCTGTCCGTGTACACAGGCTCCAGCTTCAGTCTCAGAGCTGGGAGGTGGGGGGGGAGTCTAGGGCCAACCCTCATCTAGTATGGCTTTGCTGCTTCCCTGTAAGGATCCGTTGTCAGGTTGCAGGTTGACATGGCGTCCTGGGCACAGCATTCAATTCAGCCTACCCGCTGAGGCTTATTTTTCTCCACCATAAAGTGAGGAAACCATAGCAGTGGTTCCACGGGGTTCCTGGAGTGGTTAAATAAGATGGTCGATGTCCATGTCATAGTCAAGTTTGGTGGAATGTGTCAGGTACTTGGAAGCACCCAGCAGTGTCACGTCTGAGGTGGAGGTGACAATGGCTGTTACAGAGTCCACCATCTGTTGAGCTATGCTGGGTTGGTCAGTTACCAGACCTGGGAGCACGTCGGAACTGACAGTGTAGACATCTGCGGAGAGCCTGGAGCTCTGTTGGAGACCCTGGGGTCCAGGACAAGACCTTGGGTTTTCACTGAGCCTTAGCTTCCAAGAGGGCAGCTCCCAGAAGTCAGGAAACTGAGTCTGTTTGGTCTTTTACCTCCTCTCCAGGCCTTACTTTGATCATCTATGAAGGGGAAGTGTAAAGTCCAGCCTCCCTGGAGATCAGAGCCTCTTCCAGTCTGAAGATCGGACGCACAGGGCTCTGTGTCCCATAGTTGCCTGAGTTCTGAAATCACACGTTCAAAGTCAAGGGGCCAGCAGGGCTGTACCCCTCCCTCAGGCTCATCCACTGGGAGGGATCTTTCCTTGCCTCTTCCTTGGGTTATGGTTCCTGGAATCTCAGAGTTAGAAGGAATGTTCAAAGTGGGGAATTCCCAGTGCTCCAGACAATTCCTGTTCTTCCAGCTCCTGGAGGCGCCAGGCATTCCTCAGCTGTGCCTGCATGGCTCCTGCTACAGCTCCCATCTTTACGGGGCTCCTGCCTCCTCCCTGTGTCATAGGAGAACACTTGAAGGGTGGTCCCAGTCTTGTAATTCAGGTACTCATACCTCAGGGTCCTTCTCTTCATCTGCAAATACCATTTATGCGATAATCTCACATTCACAAGGACTGGGGGTTGGGATATAAATGTGTCTTTTAGGGACTATCTTAGTTAGGGTTTCTTTCTTCCTTCCTTCCTTCCTTCCTTCCTTCCTTCCTTCCTTCCTTCCTTCCTTCCTTCCTTCCTTCCTTCCTTCCTTTCTTTCTTTCTTTCTTTTAGGCAGGATTTCTCTGTGTAGCTTTGGAGCCTTTCCTGGAACTCACTCTGTAGCCCAGGCTAGCCTGGAACTCACAGAGATCCACTGCCTCTGCCTCCCGAGTGCTGGAATTAAAGGAATGCACCACCACCGCCCAGCCTTAGGGTTTCTATTGCTGTAAAAAGACATGGTGACCACAGCAACTCTTATAAGGAAACATTTAATTGGGATGGCTCGCTTACAGAGGTTTAGTCCATTATCATCATGACAGGGAGCATGGGGGCATGCAGGTAGACATGATGCTGGAGTAGTAGCTGAGAGCCCTACATCTTGCATGCAACACTGAGCAAAGCTGGAGCAAAAGAGACCTCAAAGCCCACCAGAGTGACACACTTCCTTCGACAAGACCACACCCACTCCAACAAAGCCACATCCTCGAATAGTGGCACTCCCTATGGGATTATGGGGGCCAGTTACATCCAAACCACGCAGGGACACTACTGCAATAAATCCCACCATGGTAGAGGCAGTGCCCACCTCAGTTCTCAGCTCTCATGGAGGTACAGGGAATGGGGAATTTCTGGAGAAGTCAGACTTAGATCCTTGACTCCGTGAGTAGACCCAGGAAGAATTTTGGCAGGTGGAAGAGAGGTTGTTTTTCTTCTTATGTGGTGCTGGGGAGGATCATGCCGGGGGTGGGGTGGGGTCTGCCTTTGAACCACACTCGACCCCACGCAGTTGCTAGGTCCTAAGAGAGAACTCACTTGCTTGTACTTCCAGGCATCCCAACAGTGAGATGGAACATGTCCCCACTGCGTTCCTGTACAGAACCCATCTGGAACACCTGCTGTCCCCACTTTGAATATTCCTCTGGCTCTGAGGTTCCAGGAACTTTACCCCAAGGCACTCATCAGTCAGTTGTGCCCACAGAGGTTTTGTCATGGCCTTATTTGTGGTAACAGGAGCGTGGATGCAGCCTTTGCATCCTTCAGTGGAGGATTTCCAACTGACCTTGGTTAGGACTCATGGGTGGAGCTAGTTCAGCCCAGTGGAGTCTGTCTTTGTACATTTACTAAGACAGGATCTCAGCTGGGCAGTGGTGGTGCATGCCTTTAATCCCAGCACTTGGGAGGCAGAGGCAGGTGGATCTCTGTGAGTTTGAGGCCAGCCTGGTCTACAGAGCAAGTTCCAGGACATCCAGGGCTACACAGAGAAACCCTGTCTCAAAAAACAAAACAAAACCAAACAAACAAA